>PITA01002441.1:131680-161352 GCA_004023965.1 Spilogale gracilis
CAAGGGAGAGAGATGGTTATGGGGACTCCATGCACCAAAAGAGAGCAGCTCAGACCCGTTACCCTAACCCTCCTTTGGGTAGGAAAAGCCCCCAAAGTGCAGAAATTCTTTTGTTTAGAAACTGAAAGCTAATCCAAGTCAGGTTTTGGCAGCTCTGTCCTTCCATTGACGAGGGCTGGCTGGATTCCCCCCACCCCCAGTTCTCCTAGGAAAGCCAACAAACAGATGATGTCAATGCAATTCCAGGTATATTGCTGAGATGTGGGGACCGATCCTGCCCATCTGGTCCTGTCCTCCTCTGTGTTTCTCCTTTTCTCCTTTTCCTTTTTTCCTTCGGGCTTTGTAGGTCATTTGTTCATTGTTCAGCTTTAAAGGTCAGTTAATTCAGACAGGTGCGGCAGAGGAAAATGGTGCTAGAGGAAAATGGACAGACACTCGCATGCTCTGGCGCTCACCTCCGGGGTTGGCTTGCTCTCCCCTGTCCTCCGGGGCCAGCAGTGCACCTGTAAATCTCAGCTGAGGAGAATCCTCAGGATGTTCTGTTCTCCACCTTAGATACGTAGTAGAATCACCTAAGGAATTAAAAAAAGAAAAAAAAAATCAAGCCTGGGGCTCACCCCCAGTGATTCTTAATTGATCTGGGATAGGGTCCAAGGCATTAGTGTTGTGTAAAAAGCTCCAAGGTTTTAAAAGTCTGTGCAGCAGCCAGATGCCAAAACTCCTGCATTAGTTTACCTCATCAGAAAATGTGTGTGTGTGTGTGTGTGTGCGCTAAGGGGGTGTTCTAGCCAAAAAATATATATCTATATATCTGATAGTAGGGCGTCCTTTGTCGGGGGAAAGTACTTCCCCAGGAAGGAGTTGATGTGAACTGTCCCCACCCCTTGGCTCCTCTCTAATTGCTTTCATGGAGGATCCATCCTTGGACCTCCTCTGTGATGGTGACTAATGATGTCTTTCATCAAGAAAGAGGACATAAAGCAGAAATGCCAGTACATTTAAATACTGTTGTTAATGTTATTGTAACAATAGCCAAGTGAATTTGGAGCAAAGTTACCTTAAGTGATCTGTTTCCCTCCTATTGATACAGTGGCTGGGAAGGTTGAGTGGGATTGTGTTCTGCTGAAGTCCAGAAAGTGGGTGTGTGTTCATTTGGGTACAGTGAGTTTTGTGTGCATGTGGGTTTGGACACACACGTGGGTACTTGCACGGGCCGGAGGCGGGGGGGGGGGGAGGCAGTTGACAACACCCCGAGCAGAACCTCTCCCTGGGGCTTCCTCCAGCCTCAGTGCAAAGCTGATGATGTCATCATTCCTGGATATACTTTTTTTTTTTTTTCAGGAAAAGCATCCTTTCAGGGTCCACCTAGAGCCCATCTTCAGATGCACCTCCCTCCCTTACCCAGGATCACCATGATCCTGGATGCAGGGGTAAATGGAGGCTGACACCAGCTGGGGTGCGCCGTGCAGGCCACGTGCCCTGGCTCCTGGCTATGCTGCCAGGCGGAAGCTTTTTATAATTCACTGAAGGTGCTGGCTGAGCTAGCACAGCTATGCCTACTCCTTCCTTCTCTGCTAAATTCTTTCAAAGGATCACTGAGAAGTTGTTAAATAAAGCAAAGTACTCATGTTTTGACTACCACTAATCCTATCTATATCTTGGCCCTTCTGACTTGAGCGCTCTTTTTTTTTTCTTTAAAGTAATTCCTATAGCCAGTGTGCAGCTCGAACTCACAACTCCAAGATTAAGAATCAGGTATGCTACTGCCTGAGCCAGCCAGATGCACCTTTATTGCTTTCTTTCCTGAGGTTTCCAAACCCTTTCTACTTGAACCCATATATCACCTAGACTGTACCCCACCTAGACCCAGCTTAGAAGGAAATTCTATAAATTCAGGATTTATATCATTTAAAAATACCTTTCATTACAAAATTATTATATTCATTAATAGAAAATTTGGAGACTACAGAGAAAAAGGCAAAGAGAGAAAACTCTATTGTTCCACTACCCCAGACAAGACCTGATCCTGATAATCTGGGTGAACTTCCCTCTTGCCTTTTAATTTTTAGGATTTAAAAGAAAATAAGAATGTAAATGTAGTCATTCATATATAACAATTTTATATCCTGCCCTTTTTACTTAACCTTTCATCATCAGCATTTCAGCATATTCCTATGTTCTCTTCATGAGCATAATTCTTAGTAGCTGCACAATATCCCAACAAGAAGGAGATTATGGTTAAAAATCACCTTCTGGATCTTTTTTTTTCTCCATTCACCTAGGAGAGGGAGAGAGGGGAAGAAAAAAATGGCCGGGAAGAGCTTTTAGGATTCCAAGAAAACCATCTCCAGGTCTGGTTTGATATCTGGCTATCTTTCTGGCGTGCCCTCCTAATCCTGACCTTCCAGCCAGCATAAAAGAACCTGGCCCCTTAGTAGGGGCTGACTGCTCTGCCGCCAGCAGAGCAGGCGCCCTTAATTTGAAATGAAAATGATTCTTATACCCAAGGAGGGAGAGAGAGAGAGACTGAAGTTAAAATCTCCCCATTGCAACTGCAGGACCAAGAAGTCCTTAGCCCTGCTTTGTCAAACGCAGCACCCGGAAAGGGTGCTGATTACAGAGTGCGTCCTTAAGACGGGCAAGTCATGGAAGGATAACTTGGTTGGGGCGTACTGCCTTCCCCCTTGGAATTATGTATTAACTAGTGTTGCAGATTAAGCTGCCTTGAAGAGGAAGCCCTGTTCAGTCAGCTGGGGGGACAAAACCTGCTATATTTTGGAGGCCAGTTTAAATTCACCTTCATTAGCTTCAAGAGGTTTTGATTATGGTCAGTGCAGAGAAGGTGATGGGACGGACCCTGGAGTGCTGCCTTGGCTGCCATCCCCCATTCCGCTTGGCTTCGCCGGAAGCCCCAGGCTGCACGCCATCATCAAGGAACACTGACGCATGAGGTCAGAGGCTGAGGGGGGCAATTGTGGTGCTAGAATGCCCCTCTCCCCCACCCCATCACTCGCTGGGAGAGCAGCGGAGTGGCATCTGGATCCTGGCAGGCTTGTCCCGCAGCTTCGAGCCCCAGCCATGACAAGGGACACTGAGTGACTCCTCCTGGTGCAAGTTGTTTGAGCATTTCACAAGTTTGGATTTAAAAAGTGGTGGAAAGGTGAAATCTTTGTGGACCTGTCAGCGTTAGTTACCTCAAACCCTCTAAAGCTTGGAGAATGGCCCTTTGAACCCTCCAAATGACAGAAACCTCTTTCTCTTGATGATTTCCCCATCTCCAGTCTCACTTGTGCCCAAAAGAGTGACACCTCTGGCCCGCAGGGACACTTCCTGAGGGCAGGTGCAACAGTACCTTGCGCCCCTCTGCTCTGGTTTATCGGCTTGTCAACACGCCTCCTACACCTGTTCCCACTCCTGAGCCCCCAAACCTCAGCTTAGCCGTCCCCAGACAACACCTGTAACTTATTCCCACCTTGCTCAGACTTCAAAAATTCTCCATCACTGCCGAATAAAATGCAAACTCCTCATTCAGTCATTCAAGGCTCCAGAGTCTGCCTTTAGCATCCTCCTCCTTAGCAGCTAAAACTCGGCAGGCACTCCTTAGAGCAGGTATTGTTGCAAATTCTTCAGTGTAAATTTCTTTTTTTTTTTCTATTTAAGATTTATTTATTTTATTTTATTTTATTTTATTTTATTTTTTTTTTTTTTAAAGATTTTGTTTATTTGACAGAGAGAAACACAGCCGGAGAGGGAACACAAGCAAGGGGAGTGAGAGAGGGAGAAGCAGGCTTCCCGCCGAGCAGAGAGCCCGATGTGGGGCTCGATCCCAGGTCTCTGGGATCATGACCTGAGCCGAAGGCAGTTGCTTAACCAACTGAGCCACCCAGGCGCCCCAAGATTTATTTATTTTAGAGAGAGAGTGGGAGCAGGGGAAACCAGAGCCTTCTCTCTCTACCTGTGCTGAGAGAGAATCTTAAGCCAACTCCCAACGGAGTGTGGAGCCCGACTCGGGGTTGTTCAGGGCTCTGCACAGGGCTCCATCTCATGATGAACCTCCCCCACCGAGATCATGACCTGAGCCAAACCAAACGTTGGCCCCTCAACCGATGGAGCCACCCAGATGTCCCCACCTCTTGTTCTTAAGCTCATCTTCCCATCTAGAATGTTCTTGTCTTTCTACGTCTGCTCAAGTTCTCTATGAAACTCTGCTCAGCTCACAGAGATCTTTTTCCTGAAATCCTCAAACTCTTCTAGATTCTCTCATCAACATCTAATTATAAACTGACCCTTCTCAAGCTATTTGTCTTCAAAATGGTGACTGTCTAGATGTCAGGGACCAGCCTGAGACATCCTAGTGCCAAAGCATCATTCCCTTCTTGGGGCTGGTCTTCAGTGTCTGTCAAATGAATGTTGAAATGCAGCAGCCATTTTCTCTGCTCAGCCGAATAGAGAGGCTTTATCTTCTGGAACCCATGTAAAAGCCAATTCAGCAACATCTGAATTCACGTTTTTAAGTGAATGGGTGTGGAATTAGTCCTATTCTTAAATCACCAGTGGTAAGCAGAGATAAACTTGAGCTTTATTTTATCAGCCCCTTCAAGATTCCCCTGCCCTCTGAGACAAATGCAAATAGGGCACTGCAAACTGGATGTTAATTACAGGCAAATCTTCCTGGCACAGGCCGGCCACAAAGGTAAGGACTCTCCTTGCTGGCCCTGAAGATCAGAGAAAGAGAATTTGCTTCTCAGGGGACGCCATTCAGGGGACCAACCCAATGATGTTGCATCTGGGCCCGCTGTTCACTTAGGGTTTTTTGTTTGTTTGTTTGTTTTAAGATTGTATTTATTTGACAGAGAGAAACACAGCCAGAGAGGGAACACAAGCAGGAGGAGTGAGAGAGGGAGAAGCAGGCTTTCCTGCCGAGCAGGGAGCCCGATGTGGGACTCGATCCCGGGTCTCCAGGATCATGACCTGAGCTGAAGGCAGTCGTTCAACCAACTGAGCCACCCGGGTACCCCACACTTAGGAGTTTTTAATTGACTAGCCCGCCACCTATAAAACTCCCTGGAGCCAACTGAGTTGAGATAGGCAAAAGCCCGTGGGACAAAGTTGAAGCCTTAGAAATTAAGTAGGCATGAGATGGTCCTGGAACTGCCCAGGAAACTTGTTCCAGAGAAGTCATGCTGCTCTCGTGTTGAGGGCAGACAGGATCTTTCCAAACTGGCTACTCCATTCCCTCAGCTATAAACAAGTTACTTACAAGCAGCCGGTGGGCTGTATAGGACTCACAGACACATTTTGCCTGGCCTGTGGACTGGTTTTCAGGGTTTTGTTTTTAAGATTGTATTTATTTATTTGACAGAGGGAGACACAACAAGAGAGGAAACACAAGCAAAGGTAGTGGGAGAGGGAGAAGCAGGCTTCCCACTGAGCAGGGAGCCTGATTTGGGGCTCCATCCCAGGACTCTGGGATCATGCCCCAAGCCAAAGGCAGATACTTAAGGACTGAGCCACCCAGGCACTCCTGGGTGGTTGTTTTGTTTTGTTTTGTTTTGTTTTCAATTAGTTGCCAACACTAAAAAATAAGCAAATTTCACATAAAAATCTGGATTTCTGGGGCACCTGAGTGGCTCAGTTGGTTGTGTCTGACTTGATTTCGGCTCAGGTCATGGTCCTGGGGTCCTGGGATCAACCTCCTCATTGTCCAGCTCCCTGCTCAGCAGGGAGTCTGCTTGTCTCCCTCTCCCTCTGATCCTCCCCCTGCTCGCATACCCACGTGCACGCACACGCTCTCTCTCAAATAAATAAACCTTCTTTAAAAATATGGATTTATGGGCATCTGGGTGGCTCAGTTGGTTGAGCTTGAGCATCTGCCTTCAGCTCAGGTCGTGATCCCGGGGTCCTGGGATGGAGCCCCGCATCAGGCTCCCTGCACAGCAGGGGAGTCTGCTTCTTCCCCCCCGCCCCTCACCGGCTGGTGGGGCTCGCTCTCTCTCTCTCTCAAGTAAATAAGTAAAATCATATATATATCCATCCCTTCTTACAGGGACATCTTTAAATGGGATATTCACTCCTATCAGACTGATTCATTCCTTCTGGTCCCCACCTAGCCCCTGCTTGTTTTTCTTGATCTAAAATGTTACAGATTACAGATTTGGGTGGGAGGTAGGATCAGATAGCTCCTCCAGTGTCTGGCTCTGTAATGATGCCCCTGGATGTGGAGGAGGTGGCCCAGAGCTCTAGGGAGTCCATCATGCATTGGAGACAAGGTATTTTTCATTGACACTGATCTCTGAATTTCTGGTCACCAAGGATCACATCCTGGAGGAATGAGCTTACAGAATCCAGAACACAGGCAAACAGATGCTAAGTTCTGGTTGAGGATATCTGGAGTTGACTTTTACTGAGCACCTGCTCTCAGCCAATCTCTTCAATTCTTGTAACAACCCTGTCAAATACTCAGTCCCATCTCTGGGAGGAAGACACTGAGGTTAGTGCCACACAGCTAGTGGAAGAACTGACTCCAAAGCCTTCCTCTTAACCAGAGCCTTCTCTCTCTACCTGTGCATTATTAGTTCTTCTTAGGGCCCGTCTCAAGTTCAAAACATATTCCCATTGTGGATTCAAGACCAGTTTTTAAAAACACAAAAAAGAATAAACCATGTAGCATACTACTGATGATTTTCCCAAGCGAAAATGTGAAATGATTTGACTTCTGTAATGCAAGATGGGAGGGGGTGAAACGTGTGTCTTTGCCAGGGGTCTTTGTTTGCCTGAGGGACCCAGCAATGCATGTGAGTAAGGGTGGGCAGGCAAGATTGATTCCTTCCTCCCTCCCTCTCTTTTCTTTTTTCTTTCTTTCTCTTTAGTTCTTTCTTTCCTGCTTCCTTCCTTCCTTTCTTAATTTATTAGAGAGAGGGCAGGCACATGATCAGGGGAGGGGCAGGGGCAGAGGTAGAGGGAGAAGCAGACTCCCAACTGAGCAGGATGCCCTGGCTCTTGACCTGAGTGGAAAGGCAGGCACCTCAGCCCCTAAGATTTCTAGGAGGAGGAGCTTGTAGACTGCAACTAATGTTCCTATAAAATTGTTGCAGCTTGGGAAGAAGTGATGGAAATCATCTCAGGTGTGTTTGGAGGACCTGTAAATTCATTTTTTACTTGTCTTTAATTTTATGTCTTCAAGTTTTTCGGAGATTTAGAAATTGGGTTCTAATTCAACTGGTTCTAAACTTGCTCTGGTAAGAACGCCCGATCTCTCCCTGACCCCACCCCATCTCATCCAAGTCCAGCACCAGCTTTTGGGGACCTGGAAACCACTGGTTATAAGGTCATTTGAGGATTTAGGAGGTTACGGATTTCGGGAATAAAGGTGTAAGAAAAGGGGGAGGAGGAATTGGTTTTGGCTTTAAGACACCGGAACTTTCAACGTTCCTGCAAAACCATTTGGAGCTTCTGCAAACCCTTAAAGTCATCAGCGCCCCACTGCGGAATCCAAAGCTAAGCTTGTCACAATTGTTAACACCTTTTTGAACAGTCTTTTTATATTTGACAATTATTCTCTTCTGCGCTTTTTTTTTTCCCCCCGGCAGGAAGGTTGTGCTGTCTTGGTTTTAGGGAGTACCCTATACAGCGAACAGCCCCTACGCGTGCCGCAGTCGCGGGAAGATTTCCATCGCCTCGGCGGTTTTGCAGAGTGAGTAGATTCCCAGGCTTAGAAAGCCGGGCGCGGGGGAGGCGGAATGGAGAGTTAACAGTTTTGCAAGTCCCTCGAGGTTATATTGAAATATAACAAGCTTCAGGTTCCAGGTTGAGCACAATGACCGCCTCCTCGCGGGCAGCCGGCCCCGAGGCGAACGCGGAGGAGCTCAGTCTCTGGGCGCCTTGGGAGAACCCACCTTCCCGCGGGCGCAGAGACCGGCTGGAGCCGCGTGCACGCGGGACCCCGAGTCCCCCGAGCGCCAGCCGCGTGTTGCTCTCTCGGACTGAGCCAATAAGGGGGTGCCCCTCGCGGCCCTTGGGGCGACCCTCCCACTCTTCCCAACTTTCCCGGCCCTAGGGCCGTAGAAGGGCGCCTCTCCCGGCGGGGACGCGCTCGGTACTTAAAGGCGGCTCCGTGGGGCCGGCGCTCGTCAGTCGGAGCGCGCGGCGGCGGCAGTGCACCGGGGAGGGAGAGGCGCGGCGGCGGCGAGGAGCGAGAGGAGGGCCATGGAGCCGCCGCGGGCCTGCTGAGCACCGGAGCGCGGGCAGCCGGCGGCAGGGTGAGCGCGGGCCGGGCCAGCGGCCACATCAGAGGGGCGGGCGGCGCAGCGCCGTGCGGGGGCTGCGCGGGGTTCCGGGGTGCCGCTGGCCGAGCGAAGCGGACCCCCACCGGCTTTCCCCCTCGCCGGTGCGGGCGCTAGGTCCGGCGCCGGGAGGCCGGCTGAGGGCTGCAGTGTCTCCAGGCTTCGCGGCGGTCGTTCCTGCAGCCCCCTCCCCGCTGACCCCTCCTCCCTTTCTTCCTCCAGCCTCTCCTCCTCCAGCCTCTCCTCCCTTCCTCCCTTGCGGCTTCTGTTTTGTGAATGGATTAGGGGGAGGACGACCGTGCGGGGCACCAGGCTGGTCGGAGTCTCTCCCTCCCCCACTCCTGCCCAGGGGTTCGCACCTGTCCCGCACCAAGATGCCGGGCGCTCTGGGCCCTGCGAGGTAGCCGGGCCACGGCGGAATGTATCTGCGCGCCCGGCCTCCCCTTCCCCAGCCGGCTCGGAGGGGCCGGGAGGGCGCGAGGCCGGCCTGGCACCAGGGAAAAAGCCCTAGCCCCCGCGCGCAAGTTTCCATCCCGCCGCGTGTGGGCCCCTGTAGCAGGGCACACCTGTCAGCTGGAGAGGCTGTACACGCAGCCCCGCAAAGTTTCGGGTGTAGATTGGCAGCGTGCGTCCTTGGCTGAGGGTTTTCTCCTTCAGTCACTGGGGGGAGGTGTCTTAGGGAGCGCCCCCCAACCTAGTGCCCTTGAGGCCAGGTGCGCATTAGCCTACGGGGACCGAGCTCTGGCGGATCCCTTCTGAACGAAATGGGAGTGGGTGAGAGGTGGTCGAGGCTCCTCTCTCCCCGCTTGAGGTGGCACGTCTCCCTCTCTGGGCAAGAGCGCCTCTGCCAGAGCTCACACCAGCACCTAATTTCTCGTGGGGTTTTGGCTGCGGGACATTTTTGGTTCTCTGTGGGGTACGGGGTGCCAGGGTAGTGCCTCCAATTCGTGTGCGGGGTTTGGGGGCCCTGCCCGGGAGAGGAAGAGGCCGGCGACACCGGAGATGCTGCCTTTGTCTGCAGGCACACTTTGCCAAGGTAGCTGGGGCTCAGAGGAGATGAGCCGGGCCTGGTCCGACTGATTTCTCGGGTTTTCCGTTCCTTCCCGGCTGAGTCGTGGGAAACCGGCACGTGGGTGTGGCGGGCGCCGCCTTTGCCAGAAGGCGAGGCTCTGGCGGGGGTGAGAAGCCTGGCGAGTGCCTTCCCGGCTGCATTAACCTGGTGGGCACCGCCTCCGGCATTGCACCGAGGCGGGGCGCCAGCACCCGGCACGTTGCCCGGCTGGCCTTGGCGCCCCTCGCCCTCTCCCAGAGCGCAGGTGGGCAGTGTTGCCCAGCGGCGCCCCTTTGGCATGTAAGGTCTAGAGGGCTACAGGGTGGGGGGCGCTCCTGGAGTGGGTGCAGCGCCTCGGGGCCCCTGAGCTGCAGGTGCATTCGAGGTGGGGGGGGTACCAGGGAAGGCTGGGAGTCCTGCACAGGAAGCAGGCTCCCAGGAATGGCGGGGCAGAGCGCCTGGAGACTGAGCTTCCCAAAGCTGCGAGGCTGCCAACAGCACTTTCCAGACCGCTGCTGCTGGAATGCTGCTGGTGCCTGAATCTCAGATGGGCTTAGGCAGTGGCTGCGTGTTCCTCACCCATCCTATGTGGCAGGTGGTGGAGCACAGGCACTGGCAAGAAGGTGCATTTGTGTTGGGAGTAGGACTGACTCAAGGATTGGTTCCAGTAAAAACTAGAGCTGGAGCAAGCTTGGAAGTGAGACCCTTGTTGTCTGTAGGGGGTGGGTGTGTGGCTTTGGAAATGGGATTCTGCAGATCAGACAGGTGGCAAAGAGAAGAGTCGGGAAGAAGGCATGGGTCAGAGGAATGGGGAGCTGTCTTCATCAGCCCGTCTTTCTTCCCCATCAGCCTTCCCACTTGGGTAGTCCTTTAGGGCAGGAGGTGCTTCTAATTTCAGGGAAATTATTTACCTGAGACCTCTGGAGCAAGAAACCATTAGAACCTTCCTTTGGGAGATCCCAAGTCTCAGGCCCCTTGGGCAAGGTCAGGCAGCCAGGAGGTGGGAGAGCTGTGTCCCAAGCACAGGTCTTCAGTGCTGAGTGCTAAGCTCTTTTCGGTGAAAGTCTGATGTTCCTGATGGGGTAGATGCTGCACTAAGGCCTGTCTGAGTGCAGACGGAGGCTGGCAGCATTGCGGGGGGGCCGTAGGGGGGGGGATCAGGGCAGCAGACCAGCATGGAGCTGCCATGCGGGCACTAGGACCAAGTGGATGGGGCTTCCCAGACAGCCACCCTCTCAGGCTGCTGCAGTGGTGGCTGCAGTTCCCTCTGGCGCCCTGACTGCTGGGCTTCCAAGAGAGCTCTCCACACCCCAGCTCTCATTTCCTCTCCTTTGCTCTGTTTGCTTTTCCCAGTTGCTTTCCCTTTCTTTCCTGCCTCTACAGCAAATGAGAAAAAGGTGACAAAGCAGAGAACACAGGGCAACTTTCTCTTAGTGATTTTGCCATTTCTAGAGAAATAAGTTGCCCCCCACTTTGTTTCCTGTTGTTTCTCATCTTTTCCTCCCCCACTTTGTTGGTGGGCCTCATGGGTGACTGTGCTTTACTTCCCCTCCCTCCATGCAGGACCCTGGTGGGTCCAGAGCAGATGGAAGCTCTTGGCCATTGGCTGCTTCCCGGATCATCCCGCTCTTTCCCCTCCCTGGCCCCTCGTGTGCTCAGAGCTGCCTGAGGCCTCAGGCTCACCCCTCCTGAAGGTGAAGAGCTTTGGTCAGGCAGACCCCAGGGTTGCCGTCCACCAGGTGGGGATCACATAGCTCTTTCTGACTTTGGTCTAACAAGAATAAATGCTACTCAAAATGCTTTACATATGTAATCCATTTCACCCTCAGAGATGCTACAAGGTTAGTGCTGCGGTTGACATTTCACAGATGAATGAATGAACTAAGGGGCAGAGTCACACACAGAAAGTGGCAGAGCTGGGGTTTGAACTGCGGTGGCCTGGCTTCTGAGTCTACACACAATCTTTGCCCCGCCCAGTCAGTGGCAGTGGTTTGGCTAAGTGGGTCCTTTCCAGTTCTGGGCCCAGCCCGGAGAAAATGTCCCCACTCCCGCTGGCTGGAAATGCTGCCTTCCACCTGACTCCACACCTCCCTCCCTCTCCCTCCAGATGCCGGTGCAGCTGACGACAGCCCTGCGTGTGGTGGGCACCAGCCTGTTTGCCCTGGCGGTGCTGGGTGGCATCCTGGCAGCTTATGTGACAGGCTACCAGTTCATCCACACGGAGAAGCACTACCTGTCCTTTGGCCTGTACGGGGCCATCCTGGGACTGCACCTGCTCATCCAGAGCCTGTTCGCCTTCCTGGAGCACCGGCGGATGCGGCGGGCAGGCCGGCCCCTGAAACTCCCGGCTGCGTCGCGGTCGCGGCGCTCGGTGGCGCTCTGCATCGCCGCCTACCAGGAGGACCCCGACTATCTGCGCAAGTGCCTGCGCTCAGCCCAGCGCATCGCCTTCCCTGACCTCAAGGTGGTCATGGTGGTGGATGGCAATCGCCAGGAGGACACCTACATGCTGGACATCTTCCATGAGGTGCTAGGGGGCACTGAGCAAGCTGGTTTCTTCGTGTGGCGCAGCAATTTCCATGAGGCGGGTGACGGGGAGACGGAGGCCAGCCTGCAGGAGGGCATGGACCGTGTGCGGGATGTGGTACGAAGCAGCACCTTTTCGTGCATCATGCAGAAATGGGGAGGCAAGCGAGAGGTCATGTACACGGCTTTCAAGGCTCTTGGCGATTCAGTGGACTACATCCAGGTAAGCGTGCCTTTACCAGGAACGTGTGGATGTGTCTGGCGGGTTGGGCATACTGGGCAGGAATTTCAGGTCCAGTTGAGGTCCTTTGTGTTATGTACCTCCTTCTCCGAACTTCAGAAGGCACTGAGGCCACTGCTGCTCTGAACAGCACTCCTGAGGTCATAAAGACCAGGGAGGGAATCCTGGTTCTACTCTTACCTACCTCTGGGACTCAGTGTGGGCCTCTAGCCTGGTTCCCAGTACTAATAAGAGCTACCAAGTGGATAGCACCTCATTCATACCACACACCCTTGTATGCACTTCCTACAGTTTTTTTTTTTTTTTAAAGATTTTATTTATTTATTTGACAGAGAGAGGAGGAAGCAGGCTCCCTGCTGAACAGAGAGCCCGATGCAGGCCTCGATTCCAGGACCCTGAGAACATGACCTGAGCCGAAGGCAAAGGCTTTATCCCACTGAGCCACCCAGATGCCCTACATATTAGGTTTTTTGTTTTTGTTTTTTTATTTTTAAGATTTTACTTGTCTGTCAGAGAGAGAGAACCCAAACAGGGCAAAGGCAGGCAGAGGGAGAAGCAAGCTCCTGCCAAGCAAGGAGCCTGATGCAGGACTCGATCCCAGGACCCTAGGATCATGACCTGAGCCGAAGGCAAATGCTTAGTTCTTTTAACCCTAATATTCCTAGAGGATACTGTTACTATTTCTACTCATAGAAGGTGAATTTAAAAACCCCGAGAAGTTAAGTACCTTGCCCAATGTCCCATAGCAGTAAGGTTCAGAGATAGGATTTGAGCCTAGGCAGTCTGCCCGTATCCACTGTGCCTCACCATTGGTAATGTAATGTGGGGAGAATCTCTCCATAAGGAGATGTGGTAGAGAGTAAAAGAAATGCTCCAAAGCACTCGACTGTTGTTTCAGTTATGATCCAGAGAGTCCTACCGTACTCTACCCAGTGTCACATTTGTGTTTTTGAAGTGGAGGGACACAGCAGTGACTCATCCCACAGCTTAATTCTGCAGTAGTCTTGGCAGGGTTAGGACCCTGAACAGATCCTGCTCAGCTTCTAGTCAGAAAAGTCATTGATACTAGGCTGGAAATTTTATTAGGTTAACACAGCTCCTGATTTTTCAAATAGCAAAACCTAGAAAGAGAACTGATGAAAAGCTCACGCACTTCAGTACCAAGTAGAAATTGCACCCAGAACCTCAGATTTCCAGTCCAGCATCCACATGTCCACTTCTCTGTTGCATTCTTCTCTGCACATGCCCAAGGGTTTTGCCCATCCCATGAATGAATAGCGGCTGTCATGGCAGCCCACCTGTGTACCAGCTCAGTCTTGCTGAGGGCATGTTGAGTATTCCAACATTTAATGTTCTCCACTGTACCCACCCAAAATTAGCTTGCCGTAGGTGTTCTGGTTTTGGCTTTTTTGAAAGTTGCATCCTCAGAAGAATTTGTACATTGACCTTTTTTCTCTTCCCAGGGCCAAGGACCGCCTTGGCCTTGTAGGGAAAGATGTTAAGGGATTTGATTCTGTACTCCACCTAGGGTCAAGGGGCCTCTGAAGCTTTCCTGGAGACTCAGAAAACACAGGAAAAGCCCTTTGAGCCCTGCACATGCTCAAGCTACAGGGACTCTGTCGTTTACTCCCTTGCAGCACAGAATTCCCAAAACCTGCCACACATCTTCCTTTACTGATCACTTCCTATGGATTCATTCTAGTGGATCAGCAAATGGGCTCACACACCTGAGCCAGGCTTTCTCTTTATGGCTCTGGGCTTACTGCCTGGGACAGCCTGGGCTTTAGCCCTGTTTGGTGGATTTCAGCCTGTCTTCCAGCAGCCCTGCTGTGGGTCTTTCCCTCTTAGGGAGATAGCCCTGCTTCAGCCAGTGGGGAAACCCAGGCCAACAAGAGTTCTAACTTCCCTAAACCTGCTCTGTTAGAAAGACCTCCCTGGAGTGAAGGAAGCTGAGCAGCATGAAGAATGGGTTAGGATCAGGGCAGGAAGTAGCCCTGAGACCGGCAGCACTGGAAAGCCTGGCCTGTTAGAGGAAGAGACTCTGGAAGTCTGTCCTGGGGCTCTGAAGGCACCTTCTTCCAAGGTGTGTTGGTGGGCAGGTAGGAGGGAACAGGTGTGATGGTTCTGCCTGGACCCCCTTCAACCTTTTGCTGCTTGTCTCTGGCCACCAGTCTTCCAGCCTGGTAAGAGAAAACCCGGCAAGGTTGGAGTGTGTGTGTGGGGGGCAGCCCCCTTCCTCCAGGCATTAGCTAATTTACTAAAAGGATTTTGGGCTTTTGCAAAGCAAGGTGTAGGCTCATCTGTGGGTATGTTCTTTGCTGTTTGTCAGTGATGATCTGGGCTCTGTCAACTCAGTTATTTTCTAGAACATAAGGAGGAGTCAGCCAACAGGATAAGTGTCCGTAGCTCAACTACTAATGGAGCCACCTGTTAGAATCAGACCGTGAGCCTTCTGAGGGAGGTGGGCAAGTGGGCAAGATTTGATCTAGGCTTTAGTTGGAGGGAGCTGTTGCTGGCCTCCATGCTCATCCAGAGTAAATCCAGGTGTCCTGTCAGGATGGCTAAATGGTTTAGGGTGGCAGACTCAGCCTCTTGAGAATCCACGTGAAAGCAGCCCTTGGACATACCATGCCCTGATCATAGAGACTTGGCCAGAAGTGCCCAGAGGCCTTGCAGCCATATTAGTGGGGCGTCTACAACCAGGTGGATACATCCTCCACTTCCGCGTACTGCGGGATGTCCAGGAGACCAGAGGCTGAAACTGGGAAGACCATATTATTCTAGGAGAGCACTTTGGGGAGTAGATTCTGTCAAGAACTATTTCTTGCCCTAAACTGGAGTGTCTGCTGGCCCAGGTCTAGCCACTATACCTGACATCTGATTTCAGTGTATACCTCCTTTTCCTCCAGGGGAATGTTCTGAGACCATTTTTATGGAGCCTGGCTCTATGGAGGCTAAACACTGGCCCAGTGCTAATAAGCATTTCCCCCTGACACCAAGTCTCCAGGGTTTCTCTCTCAGCATAGTGGCTGTCAATTGTGGTTATCTAAACTCTTTTTCCTTACATTTTGTTACTCATCTGACCTTTTCTATTTAGCATAGATCTCTTTGCTAGTGGCTGACAGTGAATCCTATGAAGGGTGGTTATGTCCCTGAAGCGGTGAGCGGCATGCGGTGGACAGAGGCCACAGGTCTAATTGGGTTGACCACACACCCCCCCTTACAGGTGTGTGACTCTGACACCGTGTTGGATCCAGCCTGCACCATCGAGATGCTTCGAGTTCTGGAGGAGGACCCCCAAGTAGGGGGAGTTGGAGGAGATGTCCAAGTAAGAAGTAACCAGGGTTTCCTGGGGGTGGGGCCCAGATTCTTTCTGAATTTCCTAATCCAATGGATATGCCTGGGAAGTGAGCATCTTGACTACTTACTATTTTGGAGGTGTGTGAGTCTGTGTGTGTTGGGACAGTGTGTGTGTGTGTGTGTGTGTGTGTGTGTGTGTGTGTGTGTCTTCTTTGACAGTTCTCACTAGTACCCAATCTCTTCTGCTTTTTTCAACCCAAGGAAAAAGAAAATCACTAAACAGGCATGTAGTAGAGAGTACATGCCCCTGGGAGGGGCGTGGTGTTCTGAGGCTACTGATCACAGAGGGTGCTTCTTGGTGGTGGTGCAACAAGCACGTCCCAAGTCAGACCCTTAAGAAACCCTTGTTCTTAAGGAAGTTACGCTAAATGGTAAGAAGGCAGTATGGCAAGATTAAAGGGCAGATCTTGTTCCAGAGGGTACTGCTGGTAACACATCAGGTCTTCCTGAGAAGCTTTCCAACTGCAGACGGGTCAGGACAGATGGCTGGGAAGTGCTGTGCACCCTTCTCAGGCTCTTCTCTCTGCCACCACCACAGGCTGTTTTCTGAGACTGCAGGTGGCTCAGATGGTTAGAGCAACTTCACTGGGGGCAGTCAGTGCAGGTGGCAGCCAGGGGCTAGGGAAAGTTACTAGGTAGGGCTGGCTCCTTCAAGCCTCAGGTTTTCCAGCTCTAGCTGCGTTAGTAGTGATGGCCAGGTATCTGAGCATGCGCTACAGGATTCAGGGTAAAGGAGGCCTCATGGCCTCAGGTGTCTATCTCCTGGGGCTCAAGTCCCCAGGTGAGGAGGCCCAGCATCTCTGGTTCCCTTGCAGATTCTCAACAAGTATGACTCGTGGATCTCCTTCTTGAGCAGTGTGCGGTACTGGATGGCCTTCAATGTGGAGCGGGCCTGCCAGTCCTACTTTGGCTGTGTGCAGTGCATTAGTGGGCCTCTGGGCATGTACCGCAACAGCCTCCTCCAGCAATTCTTGGAGGACTGGTACCATCAGAAGTTCCTAGGCAGCAAGTGCAGCTTTGGAGATGACCGCCACCTCACCAACCGGGTCCTGAGCCTTGGCTACCGGACTAAGTACACAGCACGCTCCAAGTGCCTCACAGAGACTCCCACCAAGTACCTCCGGTGGCTCAACCAGCAGACGCGCTGGAGCAAGTCCTACTTCCGGGAGTGGCTCTACAACTCTCTGTGGTTCCATAAGCACCACCTCTGGATGACCTACGAATCAGTGGTCACAGGTTTCTTCCCCTTTTTCCTCATTGCCACGGTAATACAGCTTTTCTACCGAGGCCGCATCTGGAATATTCTTCTCTTCCTGCTGACAGTGCAGCTGGTGGGCATTATCAAGGCTACCTATGCCTGCTTCCTCCGGGGCAATGCAGAAATGATCTTCATGTCCCTCTATTCCCTTCTCTATATGTCCAGCCTCCTGCCAGCCAAGATCTTTGCCATTGCTACCATCAACAAGTCTGGCTGGGGCACTTCTGGCAGAAAAACCATCGTGGTGAACTTCATTGGCCTCATCCCCGTGTCCATCTGGGTAGCAGTTCTTCTAGGGGGGCTGGCCTATACAGCTTATTGCCAGGATCTGTTCAGTGAGACAGAGCTAGCCTTCTTGGTTTCTGGGGCCATCCTGTACGGCTGCTACTGGGTGGCCCTCCTCATGTTGTATCTGGCCATAATCGCCCGGCGATGTGGGAAGAAGCCAGAGCAGTATAGCTTAGCTTTTGCTGAGGTGTGACACAGCCCCCAAGCAGAGTGGGAAAAGTGCAATGGGTAAGGGAGGGAAGGGGAATGGAAGAGAAAAGATGGGGTGGGAGGGAGGAGGGCGTGCTGTTTTAGTGTATTAATGGTCCAAAGGACAAACTGCAGTACAAAGAATGGTGACTTGTACTATATGGTCTGGGGCAGTTCTGCTACAGGAGGCAGTGTCATTCCAGCTCAGGGAGCAGAGACCTGTTTTCACACCACCCATCTGTTTGCCTCTGCATGCATGGTGGCCTCTGGAAAATATTCCACCTCCTCCCCCAGGATCCAAAGGGAACCCAGAAGTGTGCTAAACCAATTAGTTCCAATCAGTGGCAACTTCTGATAAGTAAGTGACAGCCTGTGGCAAGGGGTTCTCTTAGATCTGAACATAACCAGAGGTGGTGGGAGAGCTCCTGAGAGATCTGGATCAGCTAGTATGTGTCCCCCACCCCCACCCCCACATCTAGGTATCAATGCAATAAGATTGTGCCTGAGATACAAGGCCCAGAAGCCTGATCTTTGAGCATTAGAAAACAGGGTCCAGGAATGGTGCTTTATTATGCGACATACTCCATTCCACCTCTCAGCATCCCAAGGATGAGCCAAACTAGCAGGGAGTTAGCACTTAACTGCTTGAGTGTGTATATATATCTCTGTTAAAAATGAAAGTCAGCCAGGAGGAACAAAGATTGGTGGTGGTCGTTCTAAAGGCTAGGGGCTATATGGAGGCCTTGGGCCAATTGTATCTCACCTAGAAACTGCCCGACATCTAGATGAGCTTGTCTGTGATCTCTGCTGGGGAGAGGAAATGTTTTAGTCATCTACCAGGAAGATGAAACCCCAACATACTCAGAAAGGAAGTGAGGGCTCAGGTATTTCACCCTGTATACTCCTGAATTCCTCTCTCAAACTCCATTGAGTCTGAGAGCACCTTCTCCCTTTGCTTTCTTCGAGGAGATGCAGTCACCTCTTCCATCCTCTTTCTCATTGGTAAGTTTTCAAGGTAGCAACTGAGGACGAGCCTGGGCTCTCACAGGCTCCTCTGCCATAGGAACCCCTGCCCTGGGCAAGTGGGGGGAAAAACGATTAGGAGCCTTTGATCAAATTAACTACAATCTTGGACAGATTCCTTAGCAGCTGGCTAAGCGTGCATGACTTTTAGGCTACAGTTCTTGACAATCACCTCCAATGAAAAGCTTTTCAGTATTCCCTAAGTGAAGCCTCAAATCCAAGTCATTTTTGAGACTGTTCGTTCTCCTCAGTGGCTTCTCCAGGGAACGCTTAGAGCCAAGTTGTGGACAGTTATTACAGCACTTGCTTGCTTCTTTCCAGAAACCAACCTCAAGAGAAGGAATTGGTTCCCAAATCCTAAGATTCTTCCTCTCTCTCATGCCCCTCGAGGGTTTGATTTTCTTCTGCTTTTTGGGGGGTGTGAGGTTAAGGCATTTTCTAGAGATCTGCAATTCACAGACTATTCTCAGCTCTTGGGTTTGAAACTTGGGATCTTAACCAAGCCTTTGACTTAGGGGATGCTTGCTTGCTTGCTTGCACGTGTGCCTGCTCGCCCTCTCCAAATGTCCATTCTCAGCAGGGCCTGTTAACCCCTCAGAACCAGCACTAAGGTAGATAGTACTTGAGGAGGGGCAAGCCTCTAGTGTGCCCAGGTGCTTCCTATAAAGGAACAAAGAGTGCTCTGAGCCACAGATTGGCAAACCCTGGTGCTTTCTTTCATCTCTCATGAACACAAGGGTTTTCCAGGTGCAGCCAACACTGCTGCATCATACAGACCTTGAGCTTCTGATAAGACTGCTGGCTGGTGTTAAGCCCGACCCATGAAGACTGGGAAGAGGCAGCAGGCATTTGCTAAAGGCAGTTGTTCCAGGCTCTTCCGTGTTTTTGCCAGCCAAATAAACTATTTTGAGCACTACAATGGAGGAAATCCGGTCAGCCAACTGCAGAGCTCAGACTTCACTAAGGGCTTGTTTTTCTTCAGCTTTTACTTGAAGGTTAAGGTAGGATAGACTCCTGGTGGAAAACTCCTGGTTGGCCTACCATCAGTTCTGCCTTGCACTGTGGCTATCAACTTTGCTCACATCAAGAGTAGGCAGGTACAAGTACTGGGCTCACAACATTTTGACCTCGACTGGTTTTTCTAAGTTATTTTATACCTTTTTCGGCAGCGAAACCAAACTGGGTCTTCAGCTTTATCCCCCGTTTCTTGCAAGGGAAGAGCCTTTATACAACTGGACACTTTTGGTTTTTCCTCATTGAGAATTTTAAACCTTTTGTATTCTTTCTACAATAATTTGTAAACATATTTATTTTTACTTTTTTTTTTTATTTTTCAGGTTGAATATTTTATACTGCACTTATTTGTCAAAATAAAGATTCTCACATAATGCTGGTTATCTCTGAACTACTTCCTCCTTGCACTTAAACTGGTTTTATTCCTGTTTCAAAAGAGTACTTGAAATAGAAATAGTTTTGTCAAGACAGTTGGCAGTGGAACTCAAACAGGGTCAGTAGTCATAGTTGCCTCTGGACCTGGGGTATACAGTAGGCTCACCTTGTTAACTGCACAACCTCCCGTGGCTTAACTTTTTTTTATTGTTAAGGACGGGCAAGGCCTCTGGTGAAATCACTGGGAGATGAGTGGGTTCTAGCTAAGGTTAAAAGTCAACACTTGCTTCCTGACTGACAGCATTTTACCTGGCAGATAACGTAGGACTGTGGCCAAGCTGAAACAATGAAAAGCAGTGGATAACATTCCTTTCCTGTGGGAACAGGTAACGAAATGGAGTGACATTGGCAGCCCTCTCATCCCATTTATTAAAGAAACGGTAAGAAAAGATACAAGCAGGAAAAACACCAACCATCCTTTCACGTCAGGCTGAACGAAGCACAGTGATTTATCCCCTTTATCCCCCCCACCCCCCACCCCAATTCCCATCCACGTCAGTTTAAATTTTGAGGTTCTTTGATCGGGATTACTAGTGGAGAGAGAGTTAGATGAGCAGTGGAGCCTTGATCCTGGCCTCCTCTAAGTCCCAGGAGAAGGAAGTTGCAGGCCCAGTCAATCAAGCAGAAATTCTATTTGGTGGGTCTCTGAAGTGGTTGCCCACCTCCCTGTTCTGTGTTCAAGCCCCCAGGGAAAGGTATGGCAGTAAAGGATAACCAGGTCCAAGCTGCCCAGGTCAGAGCTGCTGAAGCATGGTCCGTTCACCAATGCAACATTTCTAGAGAGCTGTGAGCTGATTCTCCAGTGGTGAGCAGGGGACTATATGAATTGGGACCTGCAGGCCAATGTATCCCTGAGGAAAAGTCCACGTGAACAATTCAAGAAACTAGTAAGAAATAAGGGGCAAAAAAAGCTGTGGGACAGATGCACAGCAGGCTTGCTGGAGATCCTTTCTCTGAAGGTCAGGATCGTTCCCACCTGCCATAGTCCGTCTCCCACATGATAACATTTCACCTTCAGTCAAGAAAGCAGAGGAAAAAGATGGCTCATCTGAACTTGAGCCCCAGCTATGTACTTCGGACTGTAACTCCACATTTACTCTTTCACTTTTAACACAGCCCCTGCCCAGAACCACAGTGCTTGAAAACCAAAGTGGTCCTGGAGAGAAAACGGTGTTTAAGGGGGTAACATTCCATTTGGGTACATTGCAGCCATTGGACCCCCTGGTCTGGGGAAAGCAGCTGGGTTTGTGCCAGGGAGGCTCCCCACTCTAGGAAATGGGACCAAAGTCTTGCTCACAGGGCCATTCATCCTTGGAAAGGAAGCTGGGTTTAGACCCAGGGTCCCAGATGGCCTTGCAAAAGGAGCTGGGTTAATACCCACAGGGCCTGCTGGAGAAGAACCCAGGGGCCCAGGAGCTGACCGGGGGAAAGTAACCTGACCAGGGCCTAATGGGCCAGCAGACCTTGGGAAGGCAGCGGGATTTGGACCCTGCAAGCCACTGGCCCTTGGGAAGTTAGCTGGGTTGGGGCCTAGTGGCCCAGAGGTTCTTGGGAAAATTGCTGGGCTTGAGCCCTGGATGCCAGCAGACCTCTGGAAGGTAGATGGATTTGAAGCCAATGTGCCAGAAGACTGAGAGAAGGCAACTGGATTCAGTCCCCCCGAACCTGTCCCCCTTGGAAAGGGATTAGCATTTACCCCCATGGGCCCAGCTGGCCTTGAAAAATGAGCTGAATTAGGGCCTATGGGACCAGGGGCCCTGGACATGGGAGACGGATTTGGCCCTGGAAGGCCAATTCCCCGAGAGCCAGGACCTGAGCTTGGGCCTATGGGTCCAGGTACTCTTGCCATAGAGGAAGGGCTTGTACCCATGTTTCCAGAAGCCTGTGAGAAAGCAGCTGAATTTGTTCCTAAAAGACCTGCTGCTCTTAGAATGGGGGCAAGATCTAGGCCTTGAGGTCCAGCCATTCTTAAGTTAAGACCAGATCCTGTGCCCAGGAGACCACCTGCTCTGGTGTCCACATTAGGGCCTGGGCCCAGGCCACCTACCCTTGGGTTGGGCCCAAGGCTTGGGCCCAGACCACTTGCCCTTGGGCTGGGCCCAAGGCCTGGGCCTGGAAACATACCGGACCTCGGGGCAGGGTTTGTACCAACAAAGCCTGACCGCAGACTGGGACTTGGTCCTGGTCCCAGGCCAACGGGCCTAGGATTAGGAGGACCATTCCCAGAAGTCAAAAGGACACCTGCTCTCAGGTTAGGCCCAGATCCAGGGACCATAGGGCCGCCACTTCTGGGGTCAGGACCTGTTCCCAGAAGACCACCTGACCTCGGGTTGGATATAGGACTTGGCCCTGGGAGACCCCCTAACCTTGGGTTAGGGAGAGGCCCGGGACCTGGAAGAGCCCCTGCCCTAGGGTTTAGGGATGGTCCTGGGCCTGGGCCCAAGAGGCCACCAGGCCTTGGAAAAGAAACTGCACCTGCACCAGCAGGATTCACCCCTCTTGGAAAAGCAGCCATGCTTGGGTCACGAGCACCAGCAGGGAAAGGTGCTGGATTTGAAGCCAATGAGCCTGACGAAGTTGGAAAAGGCGATGGGTTCCTTGGAAATGGGGCCAGATTTCCACCAAGAGAGCCGGATGCCATAAGGAAGGGATCAGAATTCATGCCCAGCGGGTGGCCTGTGTTCAAAACAGGACCCCCCTGTGGTCCCAGGGAACTGTCGAGCCGTCCTCGAGGTGGCAATTGAGCACGAGTCCAAGGAGTTGGCCGCTCTCTAGGGAAAATCCGGGGTTCTTTCATACTTTCTTAGGGATGTTGGTGATAATGGGTTTGGGGCGAGTTTTGAAAAGGATCTTGTTTTTGATGAGTGCTGTCACCAGGTACCGGGTGCCAGTCTTGCGACCAAGCTCATCAGAGTCCTCCCCAGGAGTGTGTTTGACAAGGACAGCAAAAGGTTTCTCCAGATGGATGATTTTTCCATACAGGATATGATGCCCCACGATCAGCACAGGGATTCCCTTTGGCAGAACAAGAATGAAACGCCTGAGGTTCAGGGCAAGGTCATAACACTCAGGTGCCTTCTAAAGATGCTCTTGGTGAGCAATGCTGGCACCTCCACTCCCTGGCATGGCTCTACCGCTGCTTAAGAGCCAGACCAGACAACCACCCTCAGTCCCTTTTACTCGCTCTAGCTCCAGGTAATAGAATTTCCACTTTTTAGAACTGTGACTTTTCCAGATTCCCCAAAGCTAAACTTCCCTGCTGCTGCAGGGGTCAGGGGAGAACAAGCAGATAATTTAGATTAGCTAGACCTCGAATAACAAACCTGAGGGCAGTCCTCACTCTGGGTCCTGGGAGCACCACCTTGGTGTAGCTTGCTTTCCTAAGGCATTAGGCAGGGAAAGAAAAGTCCCCTCACCTCAGTGGTGTAATGTAGGTCTCCCAGGAGGTTTCCAGCTAATCCAGTGCTGTAGCGAGCCTCGATCTCCCCCTGTAGCTCCATCAGCACCCATTCTGCCAGGCCTCCAGCCCCAGCACTGCAAGCAAAGGGCTGGCGGTTACAATATTTTTGAGGGGTGAAGGATGAATAGTGTCCTACACCACCATTCAAGGCCCAAAGGAACTTTCTATTGAGCACAAGCTCTTGGGAAATTAGGCAGTGCTAGGCACTGAACTACAGATGAAATGCAAGGATGTGTGCAATGCACCTGAGGACCCTGATTCTTCCAAGAAAATGTCAAACCTATATAATCCTAATCATTCGAGCTAAACAAAAGTCTCAAAATGTACTCACCTGGAAATAACAATTTGCACCATGAGCTTTCCGTCTTTAAAAAGCAACTGAAAGTAAGCTGTAGAGGAAAAAAAAATTTAGGATAATAATGACGACAGCTAATATTTACAATGCGCTGTGTGTGAGGCAGTTTTCTAAGTGCTTCAGACAGATTTTCATTCCCCTACCAATGCTATGAGCTGTAAGTATTTCTCAACTGACACTCTATATACAACACTGCTTAAAATCACTAAGGATCAATAATGCTATGGAAAATTAATAGATGAGGTCATGCACTTACTAGTCAACAAGCCAGAATTTGAACACAAAACACACTATAGCCCACACTGCTGACCACTAAGCTAATTTGCCTTTCTCATGAGTGTTCTATTTTCTATTCTGCTCATTTCTAAAAAAAACTAAAGAATTCATTTAGATTTTACTTTTCCCTTTGGTGTTATAAAATATGAACTTCATGTCTAACACTTTGGTTATATTTCAAGGTTCAAAGGATCTCCTTTAACAAAAGCCAAGGAACGAAAAAGCCATTCAGGCAACTTTGGTGAATTGGTAAGCGGCTACCTAACATGATTCATATGCTTTCACCATCTTTCACTGAGGTATACCCTGACACTCAAGCAACTTTTATTTTATGCAACAGTACCACCTGGTGGCAAGTTTGTGATACTCTAAAATAATGGTTAAAATGACTACTTTTTGCCTGAGACAACTGGCTTCACTTGTCTTTCTAGGAACAATGGATTCACTGGGGACTGAAGAGATGGGGGATCTAAACTACACGTTCTGTTTAAGTCTTTCTGATAAATTGATGGTACTCAGTGGAAAGTTATTAGTCTAGTCTAGTACTGTATGTTAATAGGTATAACTGTGCCAAGCTAAGCAAACACTGGATAAAAAAAGTTAAACAGGTTTCATCCCAAAACTTCTTTGGATCTCCAGGGAAAAGTATATTGCCTTACAGGACAGCAGCACTTCTCTATTCTTGAGCACCAAACACCCTTTGGGAACATAATGTCAGTCAATTCCCTGGTCTTCAAATTCAAATATAAACAGCTAATACTGAATTTTTATTATGAACACATGCTGTACATGCCTTGAATTTTTATTACGAATCGGATACTGTTCACAGCTAAGAACATAGGCCACCTGTCTTTATCTACATTCATAATCAATATGCTCCCAAAGGAGAAAACCAAGCACTAGTGAGAATGAAAAGACATCAAAGCATCAGGCAGGCACTGAAGACATGGAAGAGCTAGTCAGAAGGGCAATGGGGGATCAGGAAGGCATCTGTAAGTCAGACCTTAAGGCAAAGGTCTTGTGACAAGACAAGGAAGCCTTACACTACCATCAACTGAACAGCCAAAGGCACTTTTAAAATTCTTCTAAGGTTTCTTGAAGAAAGGATTACAATTTAAAATCGAAGACTTAAAGTCAGGTTCCAGCCTGTTAAGTGTAGAACTTTTCACTGTGTCATCATACACAAGTCACTTAATGACCATGGGGCTAACACCTAGATTATCTGACTCATTAAACTACTGTGAAGACTACATATATACAAAATGGTTTAAAGACAGGCAGCTATTTTTTTAGAGAATGGAAAAAGCAAATTGGTATTTCCACACTATAATTTTGACTATAATTTAGAGAGTGGTAGGTGTATTTTAGCCATGAATCAAAAAAACCTCAATAACTAGAAACTGAAGTTGGAAAGTTTCTAAAGGTTAACAAATGCATACAGATTAAAAGGTTCTTAAAACTAAGCTCCTGATAATGCACTGTTTCTTGACAGATGTAGTTATAGTAATACGTAGGTAGTTTCTGACAAGCAATTCAGTGTTCACACAGATAAACAAAGTTCTAGGAAGGCCATGGCAAGGAAGGAAATAAATCTTTAAGACCTTTGGAAACATGTCCGAGAGGAGTACCTGTGGATTGTTTGAGGGAGATGCAGAAATATTTTCAGCGCATTCCACATTTCCTAAACAGTTTCCTGTTAAGACAGGAATTCACAACAGTGGCCCAAGTGGGCAAAGGAAAACAGATGTCTAATAGCTGGATCAAAAGAGCGTTACCCACTATACAGGAGGCTCTGCCTCAGCAGATCTCTCAATAATGGCAAACATCTAAGAATGCTCCTGAAAATATAAATTCTGGGGCCTATAGCTTCACCATTCTGCTGGGTACATCACTGAGGACACACCTGATGGAGATGACAGGGGATATGTCTTTCACTTAACGTGGAATTGACTAAAAAGAATCTAATAAGATGCAGCCTAGTCTGTCCCTATACTCTTGACAGTAGGCAGGTAGAGGAAAACGAAGAGGTGGAATAGTGTTACAAATCAAATCCTATTAGTAAAAACAAATGTAACATATTTTCTATATAACACACAAAAAAATTTTAAGTCTTCAGTCTCAACTAATTCCAACAATGAAGACAAGCAGAACAATTTCTATGTTTGTTCTAAGATACTACTTGTACAGAAATTGCAGATTTATTAAAAAACGCTTGAAGACAGCCTGAAAAATACACTATCAAATCAAAGTAAAAGGAGTCAACGAAAGAATTTGCCTGGCACCTCTCTCTCTCAAGTCTTTTGAGTTTAATCCCAGATTTGGTGAGGACCAATTTATTGCTCTATGGTTAAGAATACTAATTCTAAGCTGACACTATGTGTAACTGTAGAGCCAAGGAAAAATTTCAGCAATGTCACTTTTTTTTTTATAAATTTTTTTTCTAAGGTTTTTATTTATTTGACAGAGAGAAACATAGCCAGAGAGGGAACACAAGCAGGGGGAGTGAGAGAGGGAGAAGCAGGCTTCCCGCCGAGCAGGGAGCCCGATGCGGGGCTCGATCCCGGGTCTCCGAGACCATGACCTGAGCCGAAGTCAATTGCTTAACCAACTGAGCCACCCAGGCGCCCAGCAATGTCACTTTTTGAAAAACGTTTAATTCACTGTACTTCAGAGTGGAGTCTCACAGGCCACAACTAGGAGCAATGGCAAAGTGGGGGGGAGGAGACCAAACCTCTTTCTCCTGAAATGAATCCCACCCCCATATCTCAAAAAAGGAGGAAATTTTTTTCTGCTTAATTTTTTTGGGCCTTCACATCAATAAATAAACAAGAAAGTTTTAATATTCTTAACTTAGTCGAGTTTAGCTTTCTAAAGGAAACTTTTCCTAAAGTACTTTCTATATTCTAATTAAATCTCAGTATTTTCCTGTTTTTTTTTTTTTTAAAAAAAGGTCTTTTCTGGGGCTTCAAAAGAAAATGAAGAAATGGCTTCATGTAAAATGTAGAAATGGCTTACCCCAGATCATCCTGTCTTAAGACATGGAGCCAGTCTGGGGCACCTGGGTGGCTCAGAGGGTTGGACCTCTGCCTTGAGCTCAAGTCATGGTCTCAGGGTCCTGCATCAGGCTCTCTGCTCGGTGGGGAGCTTGCTTCCCCCTTTCTCTGCCTGCCTCTCTGCCTACTTGTGATCTTTGTCAAGTAAATAAATAAATCTTAAAAAAAAAAAAAGGACATGGAGCCAGTCTGCGTGAAGACATGGAGGTCCTGCGTAAGGTCAGCACAGTACTGCTTCTGGGACAGCGGTCCAGATAACTTTAAGACTTCCCTAAACAAACTACAGAAGGCAAAAGAATCAGCATTTCAAAACCAATGCAGTGCCACAATGGAGCCCTACCCAAAATTCAAAAGACTGAAGTGGAACTGTATCAATCTAGGACATATTTTATTCAACTGTCCCTTGACTTCTACCTATATTTTGAATTTAGTTACTATTAAAGTTATTATTAAAAACTGGGGAAAAAAATCAGAGTGCAAACACAATTTGAGAAGAAAAACCCAGGCAGAGCATTATAATACAAAATGCTTCATTTCTCCCATAGCTATACACTTCTGTGGGCACTTATCTGATTTTCTCATTTCATTGTAGAACCTTAACAAAGTAAGCACTCTTATTCCCATTTTACAGATGAGGAAACATGCTTAAATAAACTAAAGATTAAGTAACTGGTCACACAGCTAGTAAGTGGGATGTGAACCTTAACCCCTCTACAGTATGACATCTCCAGCAGTCCTCTTCCACAGCCCCTCAAATAACAGTACTTCTGTGTAACTTCTGATTGCTTTACAAAGATCAGCCTTTCTCATTCTACAAAATGGCAAGTAACCTATACAACTTCCAGCCAAAGTACATATTACATCTCTGGGGTAGGCAGTCAAAAACAAACAAGCCTTAATCATATTCAATTGATGAGATTTAGATTTTTGACATCTCTAGAGATCTACTCAATGTCACCTCCAAGATTCAAAACAAAGTATAAGGCAAAATAAGCCAAAAGAACAGAGGACGTTCTTTGTCGCTGATTCATTTTAATCTTCAACAAAATTGAGTCTCTTATGATTTGCTTTTTGCACTGTTAAATGTTAAATTGTTAAAAGATTAATAATGTCTTACAGACAACAGAATGAATGAGCAATGATCCTCACAATGGTTAACTGCCCCCAAAATATAATGTGGCAGAAGTATGGTACGGATCCAATTAAACAGAACATATACAGCTTTTACCCAATGTGATCAAAAATAAATTTTACTAGAGCGAAGTAGTTTATAAATTTTCATTACAACCTTTCATCTTGTATTTTTAAGATAGCAAATAAATGCTTTAACTTTACAATTCTTAATATAAAAATTTCATTTTTTATTTAAAAAAATTATACACATGACACAAAATGTTTTCAAATTGTTAGACCAACACTTAGCAGTTACTGAACTGTTATTCAGTCCCAGGGAAAGTTGTTTAGGAATGCACTGAGAACTCAAGTTGTCAGATCTGGATTATGTCACTTAGCCTATGAAAAGCAGGAGATTAATAATCCAACCTTTTAAGTTTCATTTTCCCTACCAATAAACTGAGCATAAGAAAGAACTATCCCAACGGGTTGTTGTGAAAATTTAATGAGATTATGAATGGGAAATACTCAGCACAGTGCCTAAAACATGGTTAAGACTTCAGGGTCAAACTACTTATTACTGGCGGGGAACATGGCATTTTCTTAGTATATGTTCAACAGAATGTCTAATGCTATACTGTATAATTGTGTTAATGTTTATAGTGGATTAAACCTTCCCACAAAAGCAGCAGGTTATCAGAGTAAAACCAAGTTTACATAATGGGAGAAAAATTTAAACATTACAGTCAACTGCTTCAAGGATGTTCTGAAAGGCTTTTTCTCTTTACTCTAAAGATGACTATTTTTCTATGCTCCTCTCCATCAAATGAACAATTCAGGAAGTTTTCATATACAAAAGAATTAGATTATTTTTATTAGCAGTGTTACTGTGGTTGTGACTGAAGGGGATAGTCCAAGTTTCAAAGGGAAAATCTTGTCTCCTAACAGGTTTATGTTATTAAGCACTAAAATTCTGTTTCCAAATGAGAACCTTGCTCCCCTCCAAAAAGGGGCTATGGAGGGTAGGTGGAAATGAATGCTTCCAAACTTTTCATTAGTGAAGAGTGTGTTCAAAAACATGTGTGGATACTATGCATACACGTGGTACTTTCCCATCACATTTTAGGATTCCCATGATTCGAGGAATCAATTACTGGTATTTGTAGACAATGGGTGGAAAAGATGGCTTCAGTCGATCTGAGTTACTCCAGTTTTCTCCATCTTCTGCTACTCTGCAGCCCTATCTCAACCCTTCCTCCTCTTACTGCGTTGACCCCCTATCTTCCCCAAAGCCCCTCCTTTCTAGCCCTGCTTAAGGTCTCACACTATCCCAGATTCTCCTCCCACGGACCCCCACATCTTCTCCACCCTCCATACCGGCCCCCTCCCATCCCTTCAGCAGGAGCTACAAACACTTCCTAGGTCTAGTCCCACCCACTTTCTGGGACTTCTCAATCCGCTTCCCCTTTCTTCCCCAAGCCCCTCCAATTCACCCCTACACATTCGCTGAGACCCCCTACCAATCTATTTGGCCCTTTCTCCTACCACCCAAGGAAATTATTCTTTAAACCGCATTCCTCCACACCCCTCAAACCGTCCACCGTCCTCCCAAAGAATACTCTTTAAACATCGTTCTTCTACACCCTCATTCTCCAAATCGTTCCGTTCCCTCTTCAATCTACAGTACTTAGCTCCTCCAGGACCCGAACCCACCCGACTCTTTAGTCTCTCACTCCGCCCATAAAAGA
>PITA01002442.1:0-120481 GCA_004023965.1 Spilogale gracilis
GGGACAAGTGAAGGGTGGAGAGAATAGTAAACAGATGTGTTTTCCATTTCACCCCAGTGAAATTTGTAAGTTTCTATATTTAAAAGCAACCAGTAATACAATACGAGTTACCAGATGGTGGCACAGTGAAAAAATATCCAGTGTGCAACCTCACCCTTAACTCTAGTAGGGGCTGTAATTCAGTTATCAGCTCTACACCCTTGGAGTTCCTTGTTCACTTTAACACTATGTTTCTTTAAGGGGGGAGGGAAGTCATTTCTTTCCACCTGCTATTTTTCCAGGATATGTAAAGTCCTATTCCTAGTGATCATATCTGAAAATCAACATAATCTAAAGGTCCTCACTTTGCAATGTTTGCAGTAAGATTTCAGCATCTTAGCATTTAAGTGTTTTCAGATTACATCCATTTAAACATCTGTGATTCATTATCGTAAATATCACAGTTGTGTGAGACCATATGCTTCAGCTTGCGGCATATATATATATATATATATATATATATATATATATAGAGAGAGAGAGAGAGAGAGAGAGAGAGAGAGAGAAGCACTAGCAATAAATTTTAGGAACCTTAGACTTGCCATAGGTATGTGCAAAAATAACATTTCCAGACATGTGGGGCCTTCTATAATCACAGTAATATACTTGAGATCCCATATAAGAATCCTTCAATTGTAAAAGTTGCCAGTTTTGATGGAAAGGTATGATTTACATTTGGCTGATGCTCATCCCTTGATAATTGAGGTAGGGTGGAAAGCAGTACAAAAGCCTTCAGATACAATGGCTTCTACTTCTTCAGGAAACGAGCATGGACTATTATTGTTGAGTGACGAAATCACAAGAAAATGGGACACCTTTAATAAGTGATTAGATACTCTTGGCAAGCATCCTCCTCCATTCCCATGAGGCTGAAGCTAGAGACGATGCCATATGGCATAAGGGAGGCAATAAAAATCTCTTGGCAACTGGAGGATGAATAGATATGATCTACAGGGATGATCATTTTCTTGCTTACATCAGAAAACCATATATGCATACAAGAATTAATTGTACTTTGTGTATTGTAAGCCAGATCATTTTATTTTAATTTCCTGATAAGGTTTTGTCAACTAGACAGAACCAATTTGTTATCACAGCTGGCAAGCATCTCACCCACTACAATAGGGAAGAGCTAAATGAAATAGAGCTAAATGAATTCATTGGTTGCAACCAAAGAGCCCACTAATATTTTTGATTGCCAGCTCTTGCCAGGACAAGCACTGAGTAGAGCCAGAGAGATGAAGATAAACATTTATGAGGCCTTTGTCCTGGAAAAAGTCCCAGGTTACTAAAGAATAGGTCAGGAGAAAATTGTGAAGGTGTAGAAGCTGGTGTTCCACACTTTGCTGCACTTTGATTGGCATAGCTGCTGGTTATTATCAAGCCCCCAACCTTGTCAATACCTTGAATAAACCCTTTAGGAAGGACACACTCACTGTTTCCTTGGGGGTCCTGGGCCCCCAAGCACTAGTCTTGTCTTCTGGAAATGTTTCTTGCCCCTGTCTGGAATGCGGGTGACATAAGGCCATCTTTGCATAGAAGCATTCTTGGTATCCACAGGGAATAAAGGAGGGGTTGTTGAAAATTATCCGGGATATTTCATTTTCATACAGAAGATACTTATCCACACACTATCCACAGGTTATTTATGAGTTTTATGAAAACCAAACGATTCTGAAGATTATGGATCAAACTACCATGCTGTTTTTCTTTCTACCCCCATGATGTTTTGCTTGATGTGATCTGGGAATTTGTGACAACTTTGTGGTAGAAAAGCAGGGTGTTGGTCTTCAGAAAGTTGAGATCTCAAGAGTTCTTTGATAAAAGTTTTAGATAGATCACTGATTGCAAATTAGCTTATCTTTTCCTCCCAGCCTTTAAGAAAACCATACATGTAGAAGCTCTTGAATACTTCTAGATGTTCTGGGGTTGCATAATGATCTGGCTGGGTCCCATTCTTCCATTTCCCTTACCCTTCTTCAGAGTTTACGTGTTCCCTCAACTTTGACCTACAGAGTCTCATGGCTTCTGCTCTTTGGGTTTTCCTCTGAGGGATCTAACCACTTATTTCAAGATTCTACTCATTTCCACCTTTGACAGCTCTTTCAGCTCTAGACAGAATGTTTAACTCCCATTAAGTTGTATGCCCCTAGGCTGTAGAATAACTTCTACCATTTACTTTGGATTTCACCATCCTGGAATAATCAAGCCCCCACGTCTTCCCCTAGAACCTGGGATAGGACTCTGCAATAGATGTAAAAAGCAAAGTTCCAGCTTTGCTACTTACAAATATGTGGCCTTAAGAAATTTGTTTAATCTCTCTGGGCTTCAGTTTCCTTATCTATACAAGATTATCTTTATAGAACTGTTGGAGAGGTGAAAGAAAAGTTTGCCAATGGTTAGCCTGCTGCCTGGCATGTAGAAAATGTTCCATAAGAAACTATTATGGAAGATAGATGTCAAACATGAAGAACAAGAACCATTATGGTTTTGTAGAGAGCCTGGAATATTGAGGGAAATGCTCTGGATAATTCCCAGTGCATGTTCATATGAACTAACAGTCATTTAACTTGGATACCAGCCATTTATGTTCACTGAGCTAGTTCAGAACTGGAGTGAATGATGCCTTGCTAGAATCTCCAGCTGGTTCATCAACCGAAGTTTGATATTATTATAAATGTTTGATACCTAGCCAATTTGCCCATTTTTAAAAAATCAAGTAGGTTGGAAAACTAACCCAGTAAATGGTGGCTTACTACATCTTATGTGAAAAAATAACTTCTTTCTTCACTCACTACTTCTGGGATAATTCTTCATATATAGTATGTAGAGTACACAGAGTGGTGCAATGAAACTTCTGGAGTGTGGGGAGCCTGGGTTTAACTGGAGTTCTATCACTGACCTTTGCACCATGGACAACTCTCCCTTTTCAAGTGTCCTTCATTTCCTCTCTGTGAAACAGTTGAAGTATCATAAGTAGATTGGAGTGAGGGAGAACCTCGCCTTATGTTCCTGACACTTTGTTAAAAGCTCAACAACAAATATACACAAAGATCAATGGAACAGGATAGAAAACCCATAAATCAACCCACAACTATATGGGAAATTCATATCCACAAAGCAGGAAAGAATATCTAATGGGAAAAATACAGTCTCTTTAACAAATAGTGCTGGGAAAGCTGGACAACAACATGCAAAAGAATGAAACTGGATCACTTTCTTACACGAGGCACAAAAATAAATTCAAATTGGAATTAAAAAAGAACTAAATGTGAGACAGGAAACCATAAAAAATCCTAGAAGAGAACACAGGCAGTAACTTCTTTACTAGCACCTTCTTTCTAGACATGTCTCCTGAGGCAAGGAAAACAAAGCAAAAAGAAACTACTGAGATTTAATCAAAATAAAAACTTAGGCATAGCAAAGGAAACAATTACAAAACTAAAGGCAACCTATGAAATGGGGAAGATATTTGCAAATGACATGTCTAATAAAGGGTTAGCATCCAAAATATATAAAGAACTTATAAAACTCAACACCTCCAAACTGAATAATCTAATAAAAAAGTGGACAGAAGAGGGACACCTGGGTGGTACAGTCAGCTGAGCATCTGACTCCTGATTTTTGCTCAGGTTGTGATCTTTGGGTCATGAGATTGAGCCCCACATCAGGCTCCACACTCAGTGTGGAGTCTGCTTGAGATTCTTTCTCCCTCTTCCTGCCCCTCCAGCTTTGGTTCTCTCTCTCTCAAATAAATCTTTTAAAAAATGGGCAGAAGGCACAAATATACATTTTTCTAAAGAAGACATATAGATGGACAACAGACACATGAAAAGATACTCAACATCACTGATTATTAGGGAAATGCAAATTAAAACTACAATTAGCAATCACCTCACACAAATCAGAATGGTTGAAATAAAAAACACAAGAAACAACAGGTGTTGGTGAAGATGTGGAGAAAAAGGGAAACCTCTTGCACTGTTGGTGGGAAGGCCAACTGATACAGCCACTCTGAAAAAGGTATGGAGATTCCTCAAAAAAGTTAAAAATAGAACTATCCTATGATCTAGCAATCACACTTCTAGGTATTTACCCAAAGGATACAAAAATACAAATACAGAGGGATACATGTACTCCAATGTTTATAACAGTAGTATCTACAAAGCCAAGTTATGGATATAGCCTGATTGCCCATTGACTGATGAATGGATAGAGAAAATGTGGTGTATGTGTATGGAATGGAAGGGGAGGGGAGGGGAAAGAAAGGGAGGGGACAGGAGAGAATTACCCAGCCATAAGAAAGAATGAAATCTTGCCTTTGCAATAACAATGGATAGAACTAGAGAGCATTATGCTAAGCAAAATAAATCAGTCAAAAAAAGACGAATACCATATGATCTCATATATGGAACGTAAGAAGCAAAACAAATGAGCAAGGGGGAAAAGGGGACAAACCAAGAAACAGACTTTTTTTTTTAAAGAATTTATTTATTTATTTGACAGAGAGAAACACAGCTAGAGAGGGAACACAAACAGGGGGAGTGAGAGAGGGAGAAGCAGGCTTCCCGCGGAGCAGGGAGCCCGATGTGGGACTCGATCCCGGGTCTCCAGGATCATGACCTGAGCCGAAAGCAGTCGTTTAACCAACTGAGCCACCCAGGCGCCCCAAGAAACAGACTTTTAATTATAGAGAACAAACTGAGGTTTATAGGGGAGAGGTGGGTGGGAGGATGGGGTAAATAGGTGTTGGGAATTAAGGACTGCGTTTGTGTGAGGAGCACTGGGCGTTAAATGGAACTGTTAGATCTCTATAATGCACACCTGAAACTAATACTACACTGTATGTTAACTAACTGGAATTTAAATAAAAACTAAAAAAAAAAACCAAAAACCCTTAAGGGTTACTTCTCCCAGAACCCACCTTCTTCTTCTGAGCTTGAACATTTAGAGATCATTGTTTACTGAGTTTATAGATTATATGTGTATATTTGTATATTTATATTAAATAAATATATTTATATATTTATAATATATAAAATCACATTGTTTACTTCAGATTATAGATTATACGGTCTTTAGGAGATGGGACTATGTCTTCTCTGTTAATTATAGTATGGTATACATTTATTTCAATATTTATAAACATTCTGTTATAAACAGAAGCTGATTCAATACATTCCCTGAAGACTCATTTTGCAGGATTTTTGTTTCTTGGACATTTAAATTTATTTCCAAGTGTTGGGTTACTGCTGCTCCACTCCTACCTGCCTTCATCTCCAAGCCCTCCTCATCCCTTGTAAAACATTCCGTGGGAGCGTAGAGTGGTCATTCATCCTGCCTAGAATTATAGAGAAGAGATTGGGTCAAAACTAAAGGCCCTTTAGATCCGTGATGCTGTCTTGCTAACCTGATGGTGGTCAAGGTTATATTTAAATCTTCAAACTCTCCTAGCCAATTAAAAATGTGCTTATGTGATTTGTATACTTTCACTCTTTGGGTGATGTAGAAGTATCAGTATTTACCTGAAAAGCTATAATGCATCACTTCAAATGTTTCTAATGTGTTGTTGCATTATTAAATATGATTTTATTATGACTTAAGGCCAAAACATTGATTAAAAGAGCACATCCAATTTTATAATAAAATATAGGAAAGTTATACATAAATTTGCTTTCTAAGCAATTTTTAGAGGACACATCTCTCCAGCAAAGTGAGAAATATATGTTGGTAATCTCTTATCTTGGATACTTCCTGATAATAAGGAGCATGCTCATTGGTTGATTTTTTTCTCATTTTTAGAAAGAAGTTGTTATGTCGAACTATGATTTGTTTGCTTGTAATTTCTACTCTGTGATGCATGTTTGGCCTTTTAATGCAATGAAGAAATGGAACATACATCCTTCAACAGGGCAACCCTCCAGATAGTTGTGTGGGCTGATCTCCTAGACATTAAATATCATGAAGGAAGATAATCTACCTTATTTATCTTTATGTTGGCCTTTATCCCTTACTGCCTATTATCCCGCACATTGTAAGTGAAAAAATGACATTTTTAATGGGTTGCTAGATGAGATTTAGAATAATAGAATTTCCCCAATTGTAAGAGACGTCGTCCCACACCGGAATCTCTTCCACACCATTCTTGCTGGATAGTCATTTAGGTCATACTTCAGAGTATCTAGTGACAAGCAAATTATTTCATCCAGAAAGAACTGGAGCTTCCAAATGGTAACCTGAATTTTCTCCAGGCTTTTCCAGTATTTGGACAATAAGGAGTTCATGCAAATACTAATGCTTGCACTACACATTCTTGTAGTGCCCACCTGCACAATTGTAAAACCTCAACAGACCCACCTCCCCCGGCCATCACTGAGCTTATTTCTGAAAGACCTCACACAAACTCACAAATTATTGTCCCATGACGCCTCCTCCTAGCCTCTTTGTTGGGTAACATACCTGAAAGTCTCTTAAAGGAAGTGTGTCTTCCCTGCTTTTGTGAAAAGGCTCTTTCTCAAATCCATCTCTCGGATCCCCAAAGCCATGGATCCCTAAGATGCCAGAAGACGCAAAGCTGCCTTAGTCTTCATCGTACCAGACCAAAGTCAAGTGTATTCCATTGGCAAATAGGGGGAAGCCACTGTCACCATGGCAGTTTGTGAGGAACTAGGCTAACCGTGCTTGAGATTAACCTAAATTGCTTGTGGTTACTGAATATTTAAAGCTTGTGTACGTAGCTTATTCTTCCCCTGAGCTATGAACCCATAGGGCTGGACTGAGAAACCAATGTTGAATTCTGTCTTCCTTCTGTTTCTGCATTTCTCTAAGTGTTCATGATAGACCCCTTCCTTCCTATGTAGATCTGCCCCCAGCAGTTGAGAGAGATTGCATCAGACACAATCAGGATCTGAATCACAGTTTAGGCTCAGTGAGGACACACTGCCGCATGTCCCCAGACAACTCCAACTGTAAGGCCAAAATTTTTGAACATTGTAGTGGAGCAAATCTCTTTTCTCATTAACGTACCCCTCTACACAGAAGTAAGGAGGGAGACGTATTTTTTCACATAATTACTAGATAACTCAAGAACTGAAAGCTATGTGAGAGCCATGAGCTAGTACTTTGAAATCCCCAAGAGGGGACCCCTGTAAATCTGAGACTTGGGGATCCTCAAAGCTACTGAGTCTGGGATTAATATTCTGCCGATCGGGTGACTTTTACTTGGCTTATTCAAATCTTCATATGAGTTTGGGCCATCATTCTCACTTTTGTTTGAAGAGTTTCAAATTTGCTTAGCTGTCAAGTTGCAGTTCTGCTATTTATTCATTCAATGAACCGGGTTGAGTGGATATTGTGTCAGGCGCTATGCCATAGAAAGTAATTCCAATGTGAAATACAAATTCATAGCGATTGTAAGTACCATGGGATAGTTGATGCACAGTATTCTTTTAGAAAACAATCTGCTGTGTTTTAAAGAATCTGTAACAAGAAGAAAATATAACATCCTGACAGACAAGACTAGTTTCGGAACTAGCAACTCAGTTTTTAATGGTAGGCAGAGAAAATCCCCTGAAAGCAGATGTGGGCTGTATCTTATTCCAAAAGGAAGCCCTTAAGGGTTTACATGGCAAAAATAGGTTTCTGCAGAAGATCCCTTGACAAGATCATTCATTATGATGTCTTTGCCCGACATGATAGAATTGAAACTCTATTTTGTCAAAGTTGGAATTGAAACACAGGATGGTATTAAGACTGTGTGTTCTGCACCTCTCAAACCTACAAAACCTTTGGAGGTGAACTCTATTCCTGAGCTAATCAGTCAGGGTTGAGACCACGCCCACAACCTTGCAGAAGCTGTGCTGGTGCTAGTGCTGATTCCAGGCCAGACAAAGAGTACGGGACGCAGTTCAGTGCACTCCAGAGTAAGAGGGTAGAATGAGTGCCAGCTGGAGGAGGTGCCTGCAGGGATCTGGCCCAATGTGGCCAGGACTAAACCTATGTTAACGAAAGTTTGGTTGGCTAGAATACTTGAGAAAGGAAGGTGTTGGGGAAACCACAGGGAATGTTTTCTGTTTCTCTCAGTTGGGCAAGTCCGTAGTGCCCCTGGACTAAGCCTTGTGAGTTCTTTTAAAGGAAATTGGTACCTTTGGATATCAGTGGGATAGAGGGATGTGAAAGGCAATTAGTCTTGCTTTGTATCCTGGGGAGAGTCCATCTGATGTCTCTGAACTAAATGCTACTTTCCGGTCTGGCAAGCCTAGCAAATCAACCAATATGCGCGCCCTTCTTTGCTAATGAAACAGTTAGATTCTGTTTCACCCACTAGGCCAGGACTACTGGGATATCTGGGGTAGCCTAAGGGAGAATAAACAATTTATACTCTGCCACTCGGAGTCATTGCCGTGTCTCCGAGGTGTGCTGGAGTCAGCTAGGACTTGGATTCCTGAGAGGTTATCATTAAGTTTTTAGAAAATCTGTAAGCGCTTTGAAGGCATTGGTAGCTGAAATCAGCTATGTTTAGAAATATTTACCCCATAGGCACTGGCAAATGATATGAATCAGGACTTTTTCCTTACCACCATACGGTGAAACAATGCTACTTTCTTCTGTGTGTGAGTAGAGATCGCTAGAAGTAGATTCTCTGTAGATCCAAACATATCTACCTGTGGGGGAGCTGCAGCTCCAGGGAAGACTGATTCTGAGCCCACAGGCACCTGATGATCCACATGCCTCCCCACCCAAGCGTACAAGTGGTCTGAACACCAACCCTAAGAGGCCTCTCCCCTTATGTACAAATTTTCACATCTCTACAAATGTATGTATGAGTATATGTATTTAGGACCATTTGCCCATCTCAGATGTGAGTGTATGGATCCCAGACTGACTCCAAAACACTTACCAGACTAGCTCAAATTCCCTATTTTTAGTACATACCTATCTTCATGAGCAGGTCTGATCTATATTTGCAGATAAATGTAAATCCACTTACATTTTCGTATTTCCTGGGATCAGAATAGAGCTTCATTTGCTCACTCACACATCTCAAGATAGTAAGAAATCTATGCCTTTGGATTTTCATCCTGAAGAACCACATTCCAAAGAAAGAAAGAAAAAAGCATAAAATCGAGGTCAGGAAGATTAAGCCCCTTAATTGATGTGCCAAACTTCCATTTCAATTGTGGTTTTTGTCTCCCAGCTCAAGTTTGTCTTTTTGTGACATTTGCATTAAGCCCAGGGGACATTTTGAGTGGAAACATGCTGAAAGCATAATTGAAACGCTGAGTGGTGCCATTCGTCTAATTTGCATTTTTCCCCCAGGTGGGGAGTTGTCACTCCCCACTTCTTCTCCTGGGGTGTTCAAAGATTGTCTCAAAGAATGATGTTGTGCAATTGATTCCAATAAATCCCCATGTACAGTATATAATATGCATATATATTTTATTCTTTCTAGAAGCTATTTTAAATGCCACAGTAATAAACTATGTACAGAAGTCCTTTGTAGGTTCATAATAGTACAGAGAGTTTATTTTCCCCCTCAGATAGAGATTTTGAATATTTGTCCATAAACTTAGTTGGTTATTAGAATTTTTTCCTTTCAGTTATCCTCATGCTGTCATTCCAAGCTGTTTAGCAGTGTGTCTCTATAGAAAGAAACATTTAAAAAAAAAAAAAGGTAGACAGAAACCATTCAATTTCACCCTTAATATATTCTTTGAACTTTGTGTCCCCAGACATGCACCGACTTGATCTCTATTAAAAAGTTTGAGAATCCCTGATATTTTGGTTAGGTCAACAGTTATTAAATGCGATGATGATGCAGGCCTGATGTTATGGTTAGTTTATCCGTATCATTTATTATCACTAATGGGGACTTTCAGGTGAGATAATCGGTGGGGAAGTAGAGTCTGTTTTTCTAGGAGGAAGAAGTCAAATAAGAGTGTGGTAAACCTCATATGCTTCAGATCTGCCATTCAGATACTGGGCAAAGGTGCTGTCACCGGCGAGGTTGAGATTTGTGCTTTTTTAAAGGTGTGCATCTTTCTCAAACTTGCCAGGCATGAATTTATCTAAATGAGGGATATGCAGAGTAGAATGTAGCCCAGGCCAGCATTTCAGGAGGGTGGGACCCACATCACCCTGAGGGCATTAGTGCCTGAAAGGACAAATGGATTTTTATTTGACTCCTTAGATTTAATTTAACCTTACTGGGGGAGGGGGGGAGGACATCTGGCCCATCCGATATGTATTATAAATGTTATCTTCAAATAATTTTGTGAGAATAAATGTGAGACAAACAAAAGAAAAATATTAAGTGAGTAATAGATCAGCTCTGAAGATGAGGTGAGAACATGAGGCCGATGCCGAGGGTTTGAAGGAGGGAATACATTTTCCCAGGCAGGCAGGCACGAACTATGTGGCCTTCCCCTCATTCAGCCTCACTAAGTCTCAGTTTCTAGAGAGGAAACATATTGTCTACCTCAAATTGGTCATGTGAGGATTCGCTGTAATCATGAGTGCAAAGCTCTCCGTGCAGCATCATGCTTTGAGGGAAAAAATTACTTTAGACTGGTAGGAAGTTGTCTGTACAAACAACCCATTTAAAGAACATTTAATGAAACTCTGTTGAGTGTACTATGGGTGGAGCAAAGTAATTTTGCTTCTTTGATGTCATTTTTTTCCTTCACAACTTCTCACATGAGACAGGTAGGGCTTTGCCAAGAAGGGGAGGAAGATTCAAAGATGGGCAAGGCTGGATCCGAATCCTCTGCCTCACTCCCTTGGCCCCAGCAGAGGCCCCTTAGTAACCATCCCTATGGTAACCACAGTGGGCCAGAAAGCCAGAGCATGGGTACCTGACTAGAAGGAGAAGGAAGGACCCAGGAGGCAGGAGGAAAACTAGCTGAAAGCAGGAAGCTATGTAGGAAAAGGAAAAAAGATGTAGCTTCCTTATTGGCTACAATTACAGGAGTCAAGAAAGTCATAATTCTTATTCATGAAGACCATCCCAGGGACATTATGCACATAGGTGTGTATGATCATGTTGAATGCTTGCCGTAAGAACACCTATGAGGGAGGTAGTTCTTGCCCCACTTTACAGATGAAGACATTGAGGTTCAGCGATGATGGGGGGTCTGCCCAAGGTCACAGGGTTGCTACACATGAGCCAGGTTTGGAAAAAGGCCTTAGAAACCTCCCATTAAAACTGCCCTTTCTTAGGGCATGGGAAGTGCAGTTCCTGGCATGCTAGGTCTTCAGCCTCCTTTCTGTGCCAAGGATGGCTGGGAAATGTGGAAACCTGGCATCCTGGCAAGCAGGCCATTGTCTGGGGTCCTGGTTCTTGGCCCTTAGCTGCATTAGATTCATCTGGGGAACTTTGAAGGGATACCAGCGCCCAGACCCAGCCCAACCCGGTGGTATCAGAATCTTGGTTGGGAGTTGAACAGGGATTGCTATGTTTTAAAATGCTCTCCTGGTGATTCTCATGGCCTTGAAAAAAACATAGTCTAAAGCACCAGCTCCTGAATTGGTAAAGATGTCTAAAACAGAGACCTAATTTTGCGATCTTTAATTCTTAGATAGAGCAAGCCAGGAAGAAAGGTAGACTGTACTGGATGCCTACAATGTGCCAGATCCTGAACATAGATGTGATCTCTCAATACACCCTTATCTGGGATCTCTGAGAAGCCTAGAGGGATTAGTGAGTGGCCTTCAGGGGTCAGGATGGGGCAACTGCTCTGTTCCCTCTAATGCATCAATTCCAAGGGAAGGGATATACTGAGAACTTAAACTGTAGAAGTAGACAGATGGACGGGGGACAGGTTCCAGCTTTCTCTGGGTGTATGAACTCGAGCAGGTGGGTCAATCTCAGAGGCTCAGTCTGTTTTCCTGTAAAGTGGAAAATGATGTTTGTAGAGTATGCATTTTCAGTGGGGTTATATTACCCCACAGAGGGTGGCATGGGGGAGGGGCAAAGCATTGCCCTTTGTTTGTGTATATAAAGCACAGAGGTACGCAAGTACAGAGACAGGCAGTATATCTGTGCCACTGAAATTTCATGATGGTAGTGGCACCTGGGTGGCTCAGTTGGCACCTGATGGCTCAGTTGGTTAAGCATCTGACTCCTGATTTCAGTTCCCTGTCATGATCTCAGGGTTGTGAGACCCAGTCCCAAGTCAGACCCTGCACTGGGTATGGAGCCTGCTTGGGATTCTCTCCCTCTCTCCCTCTGCTCACGCTCAATCCCTCTCTTTCTCTTTCTCTCTCTCAAAAGGAAAAAAAAAATAGCAATTTCTTTAAAAACCAATGAAACAATTCATGACAGTGTGGCAATTAGGCAAACCGTTTTAAAATCCTGGGGGGTACATAGTGAAAACAAAGTTGAAAACGCTGCTATTGGTTAAAATTGCTTTGAGACAAAAGGAGGGGCTGAGTGTCGAGTCATTGGCAACGCTGAGCCCTCCACTGCCACTCGATAAGTGGTGGATGTTGTTAGTTATTTGTCAAAACCTTCATTCATTCAGCATGTGCACACTGATCCCAGCTTTGAGACTAGACACAGCATTACTGGGATCAGGAAGAAAGTTAAGGTATCACAATGAGCTAAGTCAAAGTTGGAAGTGGGAAGCCAAGGGCTCTCATAGATGGATGCATGCAGGGTCTGGGGGGCTCAGAGGACAGCATGGACATTCCTGCCCATCTCCAGTGCTGGGCTCATCTAAGACAAGAGTGGACTAGGGACTTCCTTTCTCAATCCCTGACCTTCTTGCAGCAGCTACTGCTCCCAGGATTAAAGAGATACCATGTTTCTAGTCCACCACCATCATTTTGCCACTGGAGTGCAATTGAATTAAGTGTAATCATTGGTGATGGTCTCCTGTATGCAAAAGCATTCTGCTCATTGCTGGAGATATAGAGATGAATAGAAAAATAAGATTCAGTTTCTGGTTTGGGTTCTTTTTTTAAAAGAATTTATTTGTTTATTAGAGAGAGAGAGTGCAAGCACACACAAGCAGGGGGAGTAGCAGAAGGAGTGGCAGAAGCAGGATACCCACTGAGCGGGGAGCCTAATGTGAGGCTCGATCCCAGGACCCTGAGATCATGACCTGAGCTGAAGGCAGACACTTCACCGGCTGAGCCACCAGGTGCCCGTTGGCTCTTGGTTCTGATGAGGAAAACAGATACATAAAATGCGCATATTGATATAACATGATATACCCTGTGTACAGGAAACTTGGTGAACATAAAGAGGGTATTTGAAGCTGTGGGGCTGACTCTTACAGAATGGCTAAGAGTGAACAGGGTGTGGAATGTCGAAGTAATTTCTGCACAGAGGGAACAGTATGAGCAGAGGGTGGGAGAACACAGTAGGCCTAGGTTGGGGCAGGGGTGGATAATATGTGAGGCCAGAGGGGAAGCCGATGCACAGCTTAGCCATGGAGTACCTTGAGCACCGGGGTCATTTGCAATGGGGTTCTGTATTTGTGTGAAACTCAGGTAGACACAAGTTGGTTCTATAGTCATGATGGGAGGGTCCAAAGCTTTCTTCAAGGACTGAGTCTTGATGTGGCCTTCCAGACCCTACATTTTCCAGCTTATCTCCACTCCCTGTTCTTCATGTTCTCCCTGGCTTTCTGTGCCCATCTCACTGGCTTATTTGCAGTCCTCTGAATGCCACTGGACCTTTGCACATGTTGTGGCTCTTTCTGCCTGGAAAAAGCCCCCTGTTACTATAAAAGGATTGAATTAATGTCTATCTCTCTAACTAGACTTCAACCCAGGGACTAGGTTCCTTTACTCAACATTATAAACCCATCACCTAGGGTTCCGAGTAAATATTTGTGGAAGGAATTCATGGAGGTGGGAAAAAAGAAAGGAAGAAGAGAAAGGCTGAACTAGAACCCCACAAATTTGTATGCCTTCCCTCACTGCCAGTCCTTCCCAGTTGAGCCTGTCTTCTTGTACTGTGCCCAGGGACCGGGGCCGGGGCCGGAACCAGCCAGCATGCCGGCAATCCAGCAGGCCCTGACATTTGAGCAGTGTGCCCCCAGTGGATGAATGCTAAACGATAACAGTGAAACAACTCACGTGTCTCTCCTTCATAGTTCACCTCCAAAGACAAACCGGCCATGCCCAATTAACCCTGGTTACGAAGCTGGTCAGAGGTAGTGAGCAAATGAGCAAATGTCTGAGGACTACAGACTCCCAAGGCTCCAACTGAGTGTCTGCACAGAGATGCCCCCAAAGCTGAGTGGGCAGCCTGGAGACCCCGACGCAGAGGCGGCTCGACGGTGCACCCTGCGGCGCGCATCAGGGCCAGGAAGGAGCACAGCCACAGGACCGAACTGGTTGCTCCTGCCCAGTTCCGTCCTCCGACAGGCCTTTAGGAGGGCTATGTTTTGTATGAGGCTTTGTCTTTACGGAAACATGTAGAGTGAAAGGCAAAGGGACCAGTGCTCGGATCTTGGTTTCATCACATGAGGCACCTGCTTTGCTCTCTCTGAGCCTCAGTTACGTTAGCGCTAACCTGGGGTCAAAAGAAACTCCTCATTCATTGTGCAGATTAGATAAAATAATGCATGTAAAATGCCTAACATTTAGCCTTGCATGTGGAAAATGTTCACTTCACATTAGCTATTCTCATTATCAGCTAATATGGTTATTATCACCATAAGAATTATCTCCCAGAACAGAAAGATCAGCTTTAGTCCATCAAATATTTATATGACTTTAATAGTGTGCCCAGACCTAGGTAGATGTTGTCACCAAAGACACGCAAGGAAGTTCCTTATAGCATTATTTTGAGAGTCCTGATCTGGAAATAGCCCCGATGCCCAACAAGCGTAGAATAGATAAATTCATTAGAGCTCCATCCTAGAATCCTACCCAGTGGTTAGGATTAACTAATGAGACTCAGACACATGGATGACTCTCACAAGCATAATATTGAGCAGAAGAATCCAGACACAAAAGAGCACACACTGCATGATTCCATTTGTACGAAGGGCAAACATGGGTGGAACAGAACCACGGTATTAGAAGTCAGCATTGTGCAGCCTTCAAGGAGGAGGCTGGGGATGGTGCTCAGGAGGGAGGGGAAGGGGAGGCTTGGTAGTATTTTGTGTGGGGGCCTCGGCCCTCGGTGTATGGGCATGGCCACTTTATGAAAATACATCAAGTTGTACATTCTGGTTTATGTGCTTTTTCAGTGTCTGTGTTATGCTTCAGTTAAAGGTTTACTAAACAAACAAGGCTGTTGAGCAGAGAGCTAAGGAAACAAAGGTGGGATGAGGCAAGAGAGAAAGCAGTACAATTCTGTGCCTGCCCTCCAGCACAGCTGTTTTCCTGTTCCTTCCCAAACGTGACTTAGCCATTCAACAATAGGAATTCTGTCCACATCTGCCCCACCACTGCCTTAATCTGGGGCAGGCATCCTTGGCACAACACCACACTAACTGGTTTTCTTGGCCTCTCTTCTCCCCCAAACCACTCTCTGGAACCCTGAACAGCTATCTTAAAAGATTCTGTTCCTCTCTGCACCCTCCGTGCTTAGTGCCTGCCTGGAACATGGGAAGTGATCAAGGACAGATCTAGAATGAATGAAGTTCCCCAACACAATCAAAGCCAGGGAGCTACAGGCGGGTGCCGCGGGATGGGGAAGCATGCTGAGATCTAGGTGTGGAGCAGTAGTTCCCACTGAATAGTCAGAGATTTCTCCAGCACTAAGCTGCCCAACCTACTCACACTCTTTCTGTTTTTGTTCACCTGTTTTGTTTTGTTTTGTTTCCCCAGTGACCTTCAGCGACTGCAAGGGAAACAACAAGCTACATTATGAGGTCTCAAGCCCATACTTCAAGGTGAACAACGATGGCAGCTTGGTTGCCCTGAAGAACATAACTGCGGTGGGCAAGACTCTGTTCGTCCACGCCCGGACCCCCCATGCAGAAGACATGGCAGAACTCGTGATTGTCGGGGGGAAAGACATCCAGGGCTCCTTGCAGGTAACGCAGCTGTTTGGGGTGAACTGAGTCCACAGAGGAATGTTGGGGTCTATATGTCTTTCGTGGAAAATAGTTTTTTGGTTTATTATTGGCCAAGACGTTTTTGTTGTTGCAAATCACAAAAACCTGACTCAAAAAACTGTCGGGGCAGGGAATGGTGTGTGAAAATTTATGAGGTAATGCAGCAAATATTTCAGGATGACTTTGCCTCCAAGCGGGCATGGCTGTGTACCATTGCCCAGATATGACATCAGCTTTGATGCTTACCCATGCTGTGGTTCTGTTTTCCTTCTGTTGGCTTCACTCTTGGACCATCATGTCTCTCTCTGCCTTCTAATGTGGCAATCTCAGCAGCTCTACTTCATTTTCCCAGCCTGAGGTCCTCTGGGAGAATACCTCTTCCTGACAGTGCCAACAAATGCTTGAAATCAAATCTCACTGGCTCTCATTAGACCGCGTGCCCATCTTCGAACCAGTCACCATGTCCACTGGGTAGTGATGCTCTAGTTGGCTAAGTCTAAGTCACTGGTCTTATCCTGAAGCCAGGGTGGAGTCAGCCCTACCTAAGACATACAGTTAGACAGTGAAAGATAGATAGTTACTCAAAGTAGGTTAGCATGCTGTTGTCTGAGAATGGGAAATGGTGCTTGGGCAGGCAAGAATACGGTGGCCCACTAGACGACTGGTATAGAAGGCAGCCATTGCATATGGCACCGCTCGTTTGCCATGCCCTGGTGCCCATTCCTTTCTACATGCCCTCGTACACCAATCCTTGTACCTGTGTGCATGTTTACACACTTCAAGAATGCTACCAGCTGCCCTTTAGATTTCCTGATTGTGTCATCCAGAGACTTTTTGCTGCCGTAGACTCCCCTAACGCTCCTTCATCATGAGTCTAAAGACTCTGTGGTTTCTTGATGAAAGGAAAGGCACACTGCAAGCCCCAGACAAAACAATGGCAATAATAACGGTGTGTGCCCAGCTGGGTGTGGCTAGCCTTTGCTCCTGCTTGATGATCTGCCATTAGCCAATTTTTCAAAGACTTGATTCTTGCTGCCTTTCTCCATCCGTCACACTCCCCATAACCTTGCTTTATCTGCTAATTTTGTTCAGCGGCAGAGAGTGGGAGTGGCCCTGATTCTACAGCTGGGGAGCAGAGACAGAGACGGTGTGTGTGATCTTGAAAGAATCATCAAACTCCTTCATCTGCAGACTGGAGGGGGGAAACAGTCCGGGATGGCTAATAAGTGCCAGGTGCATTGCCCCATTCTGTCCCCATACTCATGGCAGATATGGCTAATTATCCCCTGCATGACCTGAGTATCTTTCCCAATACAGTGCTTCTGGAAGCTACTATCCATTGATCATTTCAGATGTTTCCAAGCGTGGAATGTATTCACCATTCCTAGACCGGACAGACTCCACAATTCCCCTTCATATCTGGGAATCTGTGAGTTAACGGTAGATAGTAAGCTAAAAAAATGAATCCACGGTGTGCCACCCATGTTTTCAAAGAAAATGGGATATTGATGAATACATCCAGGATGGAAACCCACTGGCACCACAAAAGCAAGCTTTTCTCTTACTGAACCATGGTCATTTTCACAGCAGCTCACTAACTTCTGATAAAAACAACTTGCTAAATATCTAAAGTAACAAAATTGCTGGGATGTTGTAGCACAAAGTGCTTCTTAGGAACAAGTAAATGGCACAGAGATTCACATAAGGGGTCTGTGTATCGGACGGGATGTATTCAGACGAACATTGTTCATCATGATTCACGGCTCATCTTTAAATCCAGGAAAGACAGTGTCATACTGTTCAGTTTAAATCCAGAGCAGAGGGAATTCTGGGCCCTTTCCAGGACCGACTTCACCTTGATAGGCTCCAAGACCTAGGGTTCAATATGAAGAGACTCAGTCTTGAAGAACTGGCCTCTTGAGTCCCAGAGAGATACCCTCCTGGAGGCCAGTTCCCTCTGTCTGAGCCCATTGTCCACAAAGCCTGGCTGCCATTGGTGGCATCTTACAAAGCCTGGTGGAAGCTGCTGAGCCACTCACTTGGCCAGACCCCAGCAGGAAGGAGTGCTCACCTCCTGCCTCCTGTCATTTCATGAGGTTTGAAAATAGGCCTTGCAAAGCTGCCCAGAAATGTCTATAATAAAAAGTCCCCCAAAATTAGGGGAAAAAAATAGGGAAAAAATAGCTAGCCAAAAGATTTCTCCAAGGAGAACACGACCCTTAAGAGATAATCGTTTGGTATTTTTGAGGCCCTACTGTGTGCAGCCTAGCAAGTAGCTGCTAGAGAGGGGAAGCAATGAGCACCCAAGCCAGCTCCACTCCTGGGTGGGGAGGGAAAATGAACGAGTATGCTGAAAACGTACCACGCAGGGCAGCAAGGCCGACTGTTGCTCTGCCTTTGGAGACCAGATCGGGCGAGGAAGCTGGGCTGGAAACACAGCCAGCACATTCATGGTTTGCCTGGGTGCTGTCTGCCGGGTGCTGCCCTCATGAACCCCAAATGCTGACTTGTTAAATCTCCCCCACTGCCTATGAGGTATGGGCTACTGTCCTCACTGTACAGATGGGGGAAACTGAGGACATAGAGGTGAGTGAGAAATTGTGTTCTTTAGTGGGACTCTCTCAAGTGTGTGCATCTCAGTGTGTGCTTTCATGTCCATTGTTTTTAACCCTCACAACCATCATCCCCCGTCATGGGGCTGCTGACTTCACCCCTTCTGCCAGATGTGAATAGTTGGCCAACATCCTGTAGCCTGAAATTGGCAGAAATGAGATTGAGATCTGGCCTCACCATCGGAACACCCGCTGTCTTTCCCACGCTGGGTCAAGGCATGGGGTACAAGTCAGAGCAATACAGTAGCAGTGGAAGAAACCAGCACATGGAAGGTATGGTTTGAAGGAGGAAAGAGCCAGGATTTAGGGTTTGGGTGACTCCAGGCGATGGAGGCGAAGAGGCTAGAAATGGATTGGGCCAGAAAGTGACTGGGAAGGTTGTTTAGGCAGGCTTGGATGTTTTGAGTTGGTGGCTCTGGCAGATATCTTGATAAAGATGATAGAAAATTTGGGACTAGATCTTAGGGTAAACACTTAGGGGAAGAACAGTGTAGTGAAAGGGCTTTAGCTTGGTGTTGAACTTAAGTGGGTTCAAATTTCTACTCCACCACCTATGACTATGACTTTGGACAAATGAACCAACTCCTTAAACCTCAGCATCCTTCTCTGTGAGACAGGGTAAGAACAGTCTGCATCGCAGAATAATTCTGGGCATAGCCCAGAACACAAGGTGACCCATCCCAACAACAGGTTCATACTGGAACCTCTAGAGAAAGTATAGGTACTGGGGTTTAAGTGACCTCACTGAGGCCAGGAGACAGAAGGTGGAGAATAAGAGCAGGAGGAGAAAGTGAAACCAAAGGAAGAAAGAGAAAGTGTCCTCAGCAAGGGAACCTGGGTAACCACGGAGCAGTATCATAGTGACTAATTTCACACCATTGTGTTTTAGAAGGAAGGACTCTCTAAGATGAGTGGGACCCCAGTAAAGTCTGGCTCAGTGACAGTAACTGGAGCTCAGATCTTTAATAACACGATGTGTTTCTCTTATTTTTACTTGCTGCCTGCGACCCTGTTTTTACCCAGGAAGCCTCAACCAGTGAAGTCTTATTGTTAATAACTTAATTATAGACTCCCAAGATGCCTCTGCATCTTGAATGTGCTGTCCAGAAGCTAGGACCTATCTGTGTGAGCAGTGGAAGATCGCCTTAGCCTGGAGAGGGCAGAGGAACACCTTAGTCCCTTGTGATTTGACAAGGGAGATGGGATCAGTATGGAAGGTCCAAGGCTTACCGTGCTTCCCAGAGAAGTTTCTAGCCTGGGGAAGGTAATGATGACAGTACGTCTGGGCAGATGGTAGCTTGTCCGCCCTGAGTCCCCTATCCCTCCCTGCTGGACAGCGATGAACAGGAAGACAGCAGAGCGCTTGCCTTTGTTTGTTTATTTGTTGTTACTTTGGATAGAGGGCCCCAAGGGTTTATATGGGCAAGCTCTGCTTCATTCATTATGCATCTCAGGTAGAGATGTCTTTACCTGCTGTGCAAACAGGATTCATCAACCTCAATTTCATGTCTAGCATAAAAGATTTTTTTAAGCCATCTTTTTATTTAGTTTTTTTTTTCTGACTTAAGAAATTGTAGCTTCCATGACTGTAGATTATAGCAAGGAATACTGACATCACTTACAGGACTGGATGGAGTCAGGCTGGGAAGTAAGAACATCAGGGAGCTTGGAGAAATTTACTTTGAATTCCAGTTTGAGAGCTAAAAGAGACTCTGCCCACCAGTTCCATCTTAAAATGGGTGTGTTCACCCTCTAAGCAGCTGTAGAATTTAGGTATCATGACCTGGACAGCTGGGTCCTCAAGAATGGAGCAGGAGATACCTGATGCAAAAGGAGGGAGAGGCATGGAGCCCTGCGGGCTGCGGGCTTGGATCCAGCTCTCACTCTGGGCTGCATCTTAAATGCAAATCTGATCACTTTATTCCTTGCTTAATGGGACTTTGCTTGCTCATCAGCCCACCTGGCCCCTGGGATAATATTCTGTCACCTTCACAGATGTCTGCACACTGTCCGGCGTGGCCAGCCTCTGCAGCTTTCCCTCCAGTCTGGTTCCTTTCATCTTTAAGCGGCTTGGCCTGCTGAGATGCTTGACCTCCAACAGCTTTCCTGGCTCCCCGTGCCAAAGGAGGGTCTCCCTTGGTAGCAATGCTTCTGCTCCTTCGTGGCCTTCTTCTCAGTTTATAAATTATGCATTGATTTCAGATTCCCTGATCACTGATAATACTGTATAAGCTCCTTGGAGGCAGGAATATAGTCTGTTTCCTTCCTGTTTCCTTCCTTCCTCCTGTCCTTTCTTCCTTACTTACTTTGTTCTTTTTTTTTTTTTTTGCATTTTTTTTATTGTTACTTAAATTTTTTTCCAGTGTTCCAAGATTCATTCCCCATTCCCCACACCCAGTGCTCCACGCTTTAGGTGTCCCCAGTACCCACCACCAGGCTCTCCCATCCCTCCATCCCCCTCCCTCCAAGTCCCTCAGTTTGTTTCTGTGTCCAAAGTCTCTGTTGTTTAGTTTCTCTCCCTGGATTACCCTAGTTTCCATTTGCTTTCCTTCTCCCACTGTCCTCCAGGTTACCCCTCATGCACCGCAAGTAAGTGAAACCATGTGATACTTGACTTCCTCTTCTTGGCTTATTTCACTCAGCATAATCTCTTCCAGTCCAGTCCATGTTGCTACAAAAGTTGGATATTCATCCTTTCTGATGGAGGCGTAGTATTCCATTGTATATATGTACCACATCTTCTTTATCCATTCATCTGTTGATGGGCACCTTGGCTCTTTCCACAGTTTGGCGATGGTGGCCATTGCTGCAATGAACATTGTTGTACATATGGCCCTTCTTTTCACTACATCTGTATCTTTGGGGTAAATGCCCAGTAGCCGCTTTGGAAAACAGTGTGGAGATTCCTTAAAAAATTGAAAATAGAGCTACCCTATGACCCTGCAATTGCACTACTAGGCATTTACTTTGTTCTTTTCTGATGTGTCCATGGCTCTATCCCTAGCACCCAGCACAGTGCCTGGCATATAGTTCATGTTCACTGGATGTCTTTTGAATAAATGCCTGAGTAGAAAGCACGACAGCTTTCACACCACTCCCTGCATTGAACCCTGGGCTCCTCCCTCCAGTACCAAACAACTGTGGTTTCTTGAGTTGGCCGGAGTCTTCCTCCCGTTCGTGCTGGCTGCTTCCCTGTCTGGATGAGTCCCCCTTGCTATAGCCCCAGCTGTCCCATGGCCAGCACCAACTGAGACGGCTGCCTCCTTTAATACTTCTGGGCCCACCAAGATTTCCCTTCCCTAGGGACACCTCTCTGACTCTTCCCCCAGATCATTAAGTATTTTTTCCTCCATGTTCCTCATAGAACCCCTTCCAGCTCCCTGATCAGAGCACTAAATATTAACTGCCTGATTTATTGTGCTGGTTCCCGTTTCCATTCTGAGCTCCTGAACTCAGGGACAATGATGCCTTCATTCCCAGTGCTGCACACCCCACCTCTGCTCCAGTCGCCTCAGCTGTAAAATGGGTTCACAACAGTATCAACTGCATAGAGATGTCATGAGGATTAAATGAGTAAATATATACAAAGCACTTAGAACAGCGCCTAGCACCACGTACCTGCCGTGAACATGCTAGTCATTCCTCATTGCTGCATCATCAAAGACAGACTCTAATAAATGCTCAGCTAATGAGCCTGGTAAATTGAAACACCACAGCCCTCCCCACCCCCCACTGCCCAAATTCTATGAGGTCTACAACTGGTAGGGCATTTAGAATTTCATGTGAACTTAAATCATGACCATTTCACTGCTCAGGTGTCTACCGGGTGTGAAACACTGACTAGTCTTCCAGGACTCTTTGTTTCTGTGGGTCCACTTAATAAATACCAAGGGACTTCACAGTGTTTAGAAGTCAGCTATGAACAATTTATACTTGTTCACTAGAGGTCAGTATGTGGTGTTCTTAGTAAAGGGAAACTGGTCTCTGACGTTGCTTCATTAAATGCAAAAAAAAAAAAAAATCTTTCCTCCCCTTTTTTTGTCCTGGTAAACATTCCCCCCCAAATAAAACTAACAGAGAAAGTTATGACAGGCCCTGGAAAAGCTAAATGTAAGGCTTGCTTATCTTGGTGAATCACTATCACTCTAAACTCTTCATTTAAAAGACATGAGTTTGGCTCCTAATCCAGTTTCAAGAATTAGGATGGAAATAGTTCCAAAGAGATAAAACAAAAGGAGCAATCAGAAGAAGGAAGAAGTTGGGAGGAAACGGTTGTTTTGTTTTTAATGTTTAAAATAAAAATATAAACCGTGTCGTTGACTGCTCAGTGGCCGGTGTTCGCGTTGCTTCGAGTCTGCGCCCCGGCCCTGCGGGGGTTCGGGGGGTGCGGGGGCCGCTCACAGTCCCGGCTTCCGCCTATTGCACGCCTCCAGCGATCATGGGTCTGGGGGCCCCAAAGCAGTGGCTGCCTACCTACTGTCCCTGCATATGTCCCAGCACAATTGGTGCTTGATATGAAGGAGGACCCAGAATGACCCCAAATTGGGATCTAATCACACATTTAATACGTGTCAGTCATGTGACACTGAAAAGTCACCTAAATCCTTTGACGTGGTTTTCTCGTCTACGAAATGGCGAACATGTAATCCCTAGCTTTGTTTAGATGCCAGCGTGGGATATACAAAAGAATTTTTTCTTTATTGTTACTTAAATTTTTTTTCCCAGTGTTTCAAGATTCATTCCCCAAAAGAATTTTTTTTTAATCTCATGCCTCGCCCAGCGCGGCCAAAGGGCCTCACTCACGGGCTGTGGACCTGAAGAACGCAATGAGTTGCTTTCACCTCCGTGTATTTCTTGTCCGTCTTAACTCATCTTACACGTTCTAGACAAAAAATGTCTCTGCACATGTATTACTGAGATGAACTCCATTTTTTATCAATTCTGAGTCAACCATTTGAATTCTGTTTGCTGGGGCCGTTATACTCCCCAACCTCCCAGGCCCCTATCATGCCACACAGAGGGAACTTGCATCCCTGAGACCGTGAGCCACCAGCTTTTGGTAATTGCCTTGCTTCAGGATCTTATCACATTGGCTGGGAGTGGCTTGGAGTCACTCCAGCTGGTCAACAGTATCGATCTTGTTCCCATGAAATGTGTTTTATGACCCATCTCAGTGGAGAACCAGTCTGGGCATTTACAGTGGCCATAAAGAAAGGAGGAGTTAAAGCTGTGGACAGGCTTTGATTTAACATGAGTGGTACTTCAGAAGCCTGGGAAGGGTCGCTCTACATGGCAAAAGCCTCCCCAGTTACTACGAGGAGAATTAGTATCCATTTGACTGTCACCCAAATTGGGGAAAATATATAGCATGAAAATTATGGTACAGATCCAAGAATAAGGTATTAGGCTGGTACATTTGGACACATGCCTAAATTGTTCTGTTTATGATTCTTAACTTCAGGATACTCTTCAAATACAGATAAAAAGACATCATTTGATTCATTAATTTAAGTATATAACAGATGGCTTTGTGGATCAGAACTAAGAAAACCATATACTGAAGATTAATTTTAATTGAAAAGCTCGGGGGGAAAAACTGATCCTCCAGAAAGTCTACATTACTAAAAACAGCTTTCTTTTCTGGCTTGTGAAAACTCAAGATTTCATGTTGTGCAGTAGTATGGTCCAACAGAAAATCACGTGAGCCATATATGTAATTTCAAGTTTCCTTGTATAATACATATGTCCACACACCTGAAATATACATATGGGGTTAAATTTCATAAACAGATTCTGTGTGTGTGTATGTGTGTGTGAGAGAGAGTTTAACCCAACATATATATAAAACCCAATAGATATAATATATAATTTTGTTAGGATATTATCATGTCAACAAGTAATCAATGTGAACATTATTTATGAAATTTTTATATTTTCCTATTTATACTAAACCTTTGGAGTTGGGTGTATTTTTCTACTTATAGTCATCCTAACCTAGATTTTAAGCACTTACTAACCACAGGTGGAAAATGTCTTTCAGTGGGACAGGGCTTCCTTGGAGTTCCCCACAGACATTTATGAATTTTGAAAGAGGGAGGGAAAGAACCATTTGCTGAGTGCCTAACGCATTTAGGACACGGTTTTAGATGCTCTCACACATACGTCTGTTTCTCTGATCCTCGCAGCCAACCTGTGCCACTGGTGGTCTTGTTCCTATCCTGAAGATGTGGAGGGAGCCCAGGTGCAGAGAGGTCAAGTACTTTATTTTTTTTTTTTTAAGATTTTATTTATTTATTTGACAGAGAGAAACCCAGCCAGAGAGGGAACACGAGTCATGGGAGTGAAAGAGGGATAAGCAGGCTTTCCGCTGAACAGGGAGCCGGATGTAGGACTCAAACCAGGGACTCCAGGATCATGACCTGAGCTCAAGGCAGATGCTTAATGACTGAGCCACTCAGGCAGCCCGAAGTTGAGTACTTGAGCTAATGTTGGCATTTGCAGCAGAGAGCAGAGCTGGGAGCTGGGCCTGGGCCTTCTGATTTTCTGTAGTCACCGCTCTTTTGGTAATACTGACATTTACAACAAAACTGGTACTTTTCTATTCTCCTGTAAAGACGATGAAATGACATAGAAAAATTAAAAAGTGGTTAGAAATTAAAAAAAAAAAAAAAAAAACTGAATGCAGAGCTGAGCAAAACTCCTGAAGAAATTTTAGGTAGGTGGACAAGTCCTGTGTTGTCATGACACTTTTTAAAAACTTTCCTCATGAATAGAGTCTCTGAAGAAACAGCACTAGGTTTCCCAAATGTATATGTCTCCTCAGCCACAGGTTCCTTTAATTTCACATTTTGGGTCCTAGAGTCTGGGGAAAATGCTTTACATTTATTTTTTTTAATTATGACTTAAAATGTTGTTTTCATACACATTCTGTAGACTTGATCCTCACAACAGTGGCTTGAAGCAGATGGTGTTACTGGTGTTTGATGAGTCAGGAAACTGAGACTCTAAGAAGTAGGAGGGTAGGTCTCAGTCCAAGAGCTCGTCCAGCGGCGCCCTCAGGATTCTGATCTGCAGTGAATCCCTGGGTCCCCTGTTCCAGCCACAGCTTGCTTTCCAACAGATGCTTGGGCTTTTTCAAGTAAAAGCAATGGTGTCATCAGAGATCAATTTTCACCTGGTATCTTGGACGGAATAAGACACTATGATGGCATGCACATTGCTCTGGGGTCTCTGATATGTTTCTAACCTCCTGTCTCTTCTTATTATCCTAAATCAAGTATGAGTGTATTCTAAGGGTAGTTATTGGGGTGATCACCTCTTTTCAAACCCTCCTCTTAGCTGGCATCTGGAGAGACTTGCTCACCATGGCTTTGTCAGTGTGGCCACTCTCATCAGAGATGAAATGGCATGGGAAAATTCAAAGTCATCAAAAATATTTTTTACAAGTGCAAAAGCGAGGGATGCCTGGGTGGCTCAGTCGGTTAAGCATCCGCCTTTAGCTTGGTCATGATCTCAGGGCCCTGGGATCAAGCCCCATGTTGGGCTCCTTGCTCAGCAGGGAGTCTGCCTCTCCCTCTCTCTCTCTCTCTCTCTGCCCCTCCCCCCAACTCATGCTCTCACTCTCTCTCCCTCTGAAATAAAGTCTTTAAAAAAATAAAAAATAAGTAAAAATCAAGTGAGAATCTTGAGGACATCTTAGGTAGGTGGGCAAGCCACGTGTTGTCATGACATGTTTAAAAACTTCCGTCGTGAATAGAAACTTTGGAAACAGAACCTAATAGAAACAGAGCAAGATTTCCAAATGTAAATGCCTCTGGGCTACTCTGTGAGAGTCTGGTTCTCATTTCTGATTGAAACAAACAAAAAACTCCACACAGCCTTTGATACAGACAGACCATAGATTGTCTTCATTTAGTTCTTTGGTCTCAGTACTCAAAAATTAGGTAGCAAAGGAACAGGGAGAAGACATACTCTTCATTCTGTCCCTAGCACTTGGGTCAGTCAGGTGGTAGGTTCTTCACCCAACTTTTAAGGCAGAAGTCTGAACATTTGGGAAAAAATATCAAAGAAGAGCCCTATGGCTCTGGTCAACCTTCTCCTCTCATTCACCCATGATGGATAGATGCCCATAGGCTGTTGATCTCACTGGCTGGGCTTGGTTCGGGATAAATGCCAAGGTAACAACTCCCTTTGGGCCCCACTATTGATGTTGTTTGACCCTCAACTCGATTGTTTCAGATAAAGCCAAGTGTGGTGTCAAAGGCTCACACAGACAAACAGGAAGCATTTTCCACCTGTGCCCACAGTTTAATCTCATCAGAGTTTGCCTTTTTCCTGAATCCTGTTAATAGAAATAGAACCCCCAGGTCCATTCCCCACTTGGGGTGCTACAACAACGATAAGAGTACCAACATCCTCCTGGGGTCCGGACGGGACAGGATATTTTCATTTGCTGAACTGTTTCTACCTGTCTTAATAATGCAAGAGATAGCAACAGTCATAAAACAAATATTATATGTGTGTAGCCATCCAAGTACAATGTTTTTTTATTTTTTACAAAAAATAGATTTTTGTTAATACCTGCTCTTCTTTCTCTACCATGAAAAAAAAAAGATCAATTCTCAAAAAAAAAGAAAGTACTTTAAGCAATACCCCATATACGGTCTCAGAATCTGACATATCTGTGGATTCGCACATAGCAGAGAAAATGCGGATGCTGGCAAAGGTGGCATCTTAACGCTCTTGGCAAGTCTTAGTCTCCAGACTGGTGAGTATGGCCAGCTGGGGAAGCCTTTAAACAGAGAAAGAGAGAAAGAGCTCCCTTATGGGATGGAGTAAGGCAAACATTCCAGGGCTGATCAAGGTCAAAAGGGCTTAAAAAAAATTGAGACCGTCATCCAAGCAAATTCTAAAATATCTTCCATGAAGGAGACGTAGCCTTAGGTTGAACTGAGCTTCCTGCTCTGACCCCACTGACCCTCCAGCCTCCTTATAATTCAGAAGGGGCAATGTGGGATCTTCCCTCCTGTTCAGTGTCTCCTCCACCAGTAGGAGAAAATGGGACCTGAGATCCAAGAGGGGGATCTCCTTCCCCTGATGTCTGCACAGCTTCTCCTGCCTCTCAGCTCTTTATGGAGATCAGATAGTCCCTCTAATTTTGCATCTTTTTGCAGCACATTGTTTTGACAAAAGGTGTGCATCGTCAACCAGCTCCTCAATATGTCAGGAAGATTGGGCCTCTGTTGATGGCAGCATTTTACAACTCCTTTCCTTTGAAGTTACAAAGCTAGAAACAGTGGCAGTTCTCCAAGATACCCATGGAATGCTCTGAATGACCTAACTAGGCTTTTTCTGAAGACTGTCCCCTGCTCAGCACTCTTACCAGATGTCTGTGCATGCGACTATTTTTTTTTTCAAGTGGATGCTGGGAGATTTCAGACAGCGAATCAGGATGCATTGTTTTCTTCCTTTTACTGTCCATTCTCACAAACCCCAGTTAACACACATAATTGAGAGTCAACTCCTTTTTTATTCCGAGTTTCTTATTCAATTTGGAGGTTGTTAGCAAAGCCTAAGCTGTAAGAGGGTGACCGTCAGTCTTTTTTGCCTTATTTTCTTATGATACCCTCTCTCACTCAGACTTTTGGATAATGTTTTCTCTAAAGAAACAAAAAAAAGGAAATTACAAAAGAAGACCTAGAAACTGACTCAAAGAAAAATCAATGAAAATAATTATAATAGTAATTCCCCCCATGTTTTTTTTTTCAAATTCTATATAAGTCTTACTATTTTGATGTTGGTTCATAAGGTAAAATGAAATTATATGCTCTATAAGGATAGCAGCTGTACCTGACTTGCTCGGTGCTATGAATCTAGCACTTACCATAATACCTAGCACCGAGTACCCTCCTTTTGAATGAGTAAACAAATGCCAGAAATGGAATGGATGTTGATGTTAATATTGCTGATCATAGCCAGCCTTTATGTGCCTCTAACTTGGTGCCAGCCAGTGCTCTCAGTACATTTCTTATGTTAAGTCATTTAATCTTTACAGAAACTCTGTGAAATAGCTACTATTACCTTCATTTGATAGATGAGCAGAGTAAGACTAGGAAAAGTCCTTGACTTGTCCATAGTCCTACAACTAGAATATTTTGGAGCCATGTTTTGCACTTAGAGTCTTCATAAAAGCATTTAAAAATGCATGTTATATTTTTTTGTCAAGATAGAAACATACGAACTGATTATTGTTACCAAATATTAGTAAAGTAATTTCAGATTGGTTGAAGAGCTGCAACCAAAATTTCTAAAAGCTAATCCAGTCGGCCAAGAGAATGGTTTTTATGCATGCTGTCAATGGACCCAGCTGATTGAGTTCATCACCAGTGATGGAAATACAAATATGAAGACATGTTTGCAGTTTTGGTTTTGTTTTGTTTTTGTTTTAGTTTTTTTATAACTCTCACAGCTCTCGGATCCTAAGTGGATGATAGACTTGAGATTCAAAAACAACTCAAGTTATCTGTAAGGACGGGCTGAAATTAGTAAGGCGATACCAATCAGTACAGATGTGAAGCCCCATTTGTAGGCAAACAGATTTCTGGAAGACAGGATAGGGGAGCTGGAAAGGACTTGGTTGATGAGGCATACACTGTTATGGAGCCAAAGCGACTCCCTCTCTGCAGATTCCTGCCTTTATTGCCAATCTGCTGTTATTCACCTTTGATTTATTGCTCGCCACATTGAGCACAACTCCAAGACTTTCCCATTTGTCTTAAGCAATAAGCACTATCCCATTGCCTACAATGCCCTGCAGCTGGCCTTGCGTTTCTCTTTATATAAAGTTCATACACTCTAACCTGAGTTTTCCCAATCCTGCTTCCATCTCTACCCATCTCCAGTCTTCACCTTCTCTTGCAGAGGAAGATGGACTTTCTCTCTTTTTGACGCATCCCTTCACTTGTGCTCTCGAAGCCCCTGCTTTGTACTTCTATTTTCATCACATGCTGCCTTTTCTCTGTTGCACCTTCCATTGTTTCCTCCTCTCTGAATCCTCCCCAGCCTCGAACATGCTCAGTTCTCCCCCAGAGTGAACAAATCTCCCCCAGCCGTTGCATCTCTTATCACTGCCCTTCCCTTCAACGATCATCTTGAAAGCACCATCTTCACTCAACCTCTCTACTTCATTACTAGTTCACACCTCAGTGCTCTAAAGTGGGGCTCCTACCCTCAACATTTTGGGGAAATTGTTCCCTTTGGAAGGTCACTGAAACTGAGCTGTGGATTTCCTTAAATTTTTTCTTAGTCTTAAGCCCACCTGAATTATCTGAAGCATTTGGCAACTTATTTTTGACTTTTTAAAGTTCTATTTTATTGAAGGGAAATTCATTGAACATAAAATTAACTATTTTAAGTGAACACATTAATGACATTTAATACTTCCTGATGTTGTGCAACCGTCCCCCCCATCTAGTTCCAAGACACTTGTTTGTTCCTCCAAAACCCTCTTATTCATTGAGTACTTGATGCTCACACCTGCCCCCACCCCCAGTCCCTGCAACCACTAATCTAAACTTCAATCCTGAGACTTCACCTGTTCTGGTATTTCACGTAAATAGAATCATATAATATGGGGACTGGCTTCTACTACTTAGCACAGGGTCTTCAAGCTTCATCCACACTGTAGCTGTGTCAGGGTTTCATTATTTTTCTTTCTGGCTGAGTAATAGTACTTTGTCCATAAGTTGCTTATCCATCTATCTGCCGACGGCTGTTCGGGCTGTTTCCACCTTTTTGGCTGATGTGAGTAGTGCTGCTCGGAACATTCATGTGCAGCATTTGTTTAAGTGCTGGTTTCCAGTCCTTTTATATTTATACCTAAGAGTGGTTGCTGGGCCATATGGTAATTCTATGTTTAACTTTTTTGAGGAACCACCAGACTGTTTTCCACAGCAGTAGGACCATTTTACATGCCGCCGCAGCATTTGATAATTTTGAAATGCTCTCTCCTTTGCCTTCAAAGACACTATACTATCCTCCTTCTCCTACTCCTTCTATATATGGCAACCCCTTATATTTTCCTCCTCTAGCTCTTCTTCTTTCTCTTCCTGCCATGGGAGGTTACCCATCAGTTTTCTATTTCAGTTCTCCTCTGCTGTTTGCTACCTTGACAAAATCATGCAACTTAGTGCCTTTAAATATCCCCTCTTTAGGATGTCTACAGATTCATGGCTCCATTTTGGACCTTGAGTCCTTCATTCCCACCTGCTATAAGGCATCCCCACCTGTATATTTTACTTGTCTCTCAAGATGTCTTCTCAAGGGGATGGGGCAGAGGGAGAAGTAGACTCCACTGATCAGGGAGCCTGAGACTAGGCTCGATCCCAGAACCCTGGGATCATGACCTGAGCCAAAGGCAGACACTTAACCAACTGAGCCACCCAGAGGCCCCTTCCAGGTGGTTTTTACCCTTCTACTCTTCTGCACTGCAATAGTAACAATTGGTTTAGGCATCCTGTCCTTTTATCTGGGCTATGACAAAGCATCAAGAATGGAATCTCTATTAAGGCTGACTTTCTCTTTTCCCTTGTGACCCAACCCACAAGCCTATTACTGCTGCTCTGTCTTCCCCAAGAACAGCTGGAATGTAACATTCTCCCTTCAAAGGCTCCCAGGGATTCCTCATGCCTACTGAGCAGCATTCAAATTACCCCATCCTGGTGTTTTCATTTTCACCCATCGGTGTTCCCCGTCAATCCTGTGAGCCTCCCACCAAAGTAAGCTGCTTATCCTCCATGTTCACTTAAATAATATGGTCTTGGGGTACCTAGGTGGCTCAGTTAGTTAAGCATCCAACTCTTATTTTCAGCTTAGGTCATGATCTCAGGGTCATGGGATCAAGCCCAGTGTCAGGCTCTGTGCTCAGCAGTGAGTCTGCTAGGGATTCTCTCTCTCCCTTTTCCCTTCCACCAACGTGCACTCTTTTTCTTTCTCTAAAATACATAAAATCATTTTTAAAGTATAGTATGATCTCTTCTAACCATACCTATCTCTCAGGAGGTGTAAAAATTTACTATAGACTTACTGTAATGAGAACCAGATTAGGATTTGTGTATTAGGGGAATCACTGGCCTATTATTTAATAATGTTTATTTGAGCCAAACAAATGCTGAATGCCAATAGGTGAACTAGTTGCTACGGATTTCTTTTTTTTTTTTTTTTTTGATATTTGTAATTAATCATGATGAAAATAATACTACAGAAAGATGATCTGCTTATAAGTCTTATAGGTTACATAATTGACAATGATTTGGTGGGGGTGCACCTCATTAAAATGCTCAGAGCCCTGTATCAACGTGCTAAGGTTGCCACTTAAAGTGAGATCTCTTGGGAGATCTCTGCTTACTGACCACAACAGCCAGAATGGAGCCTCATTCTACCTAGCATCAACATAGCTGTAGGTTGACCTTAGGGTATCTAGCACATTGGTTATTATCTCATTAAGAATGAAGTATTTGAGTTTCTGAGGGAGACTAAAACCCCAAACTGGGTTGCTTTTCCTGAGGGATGCAACTCTAAACACTTCTTTCCTTCTTTGATTTATTTACACTATGGCTCCTTTGGCCAACCAGTTAGGGGATTTGTGTGTGTGTGTGTGTGTGTGTGTGTGTGTGTGTGTGTGTGTGTGTTTTCTTGTTTATTTTTTACTTTATTTATTTATTTTTATTTATTTTGGGGGTAACTGTGTCCTTCTGATGCTCACGCACTCCTGTCATGTGGTAATGAGAATAATTCAGATATTGTAAGAGAAGGAAAATGGTTAGATAAATTAGAAGCATGAATAATTTATGGAGAAATAACTCAAGCAGCTAACTATATTGTGCTTTCTCTGCTTAGTTTATGAATGATCCATATGCTACGTCCATGCGAGTTAATGTCTATTTCTAGAAACCTTTACCAAAAGGAGCAAGAAGTAGTAAATGCCTCATTATCCTTTCAGAGTGCCTAATGATACATTATTTTCTGATATAAAACCTTAAGGTTTCTGAATGCATTGCTGTAAATTCAAACTGTCAACATTTCTTTGGCAAGAAAAAGCACAGCATCCTATAGAAATAAGATGTAAGATTAACAACTCAGGTTCATATATTTTCATCTCTTCCTGAATCCTGCCACACATGGCAGAAACCACAATCCATATTTTTTCATAGAAAATATGCTATGAAGACCGATAAAACATTTAAGAACATTAAGAAAAGGAAGGATGGAACTTTCAGAAATAAAACATTAAATAAGAACAGTGGAAAAGACACATCATCGGCAATTATTAATAAAATACACATTTTATAAAAGACTATTTGGGGAAGTAAATGGGTTGTACATGTTGGGCCAAAGTTTAAAAATATCCTGATTTTTCTTTCCATGTAAGAAACCTAGTGGAAAATGCCAAAAAGTAAACATTTAATACCTAAGACACTGGAGTCAAATTTTCTGGGTTTAACTCCCAGCTCTGAAATTCAAATGCCTTGTGATTTGTGCCAGATTATGGTTGTTGTTTTTTTACCTTTGCAAGACTTAACTTTCTCTGTCTGTGAAAAGAGAATAAAAATGGAACCTACCTCCTGGGGTTAATATGAGAATTGAAGGAGATCATACATGTGAAGTTCTTAGAGCAGTGCCTGGACCATAGTAGGACAAATACTAGTATCTAGTAAAGAAAGGCTGACCACAGATGATATGCTAACATGGTGCATGGAGGGACTATGCCCAGGGTAGGGAGTTCTGGCTTTCCCTGTAACTTACTACGGGAGCTGAGTGGAGGTCATCAGCTTACTATGGAACTCATTATATGTCACAAGGTCCCAGGGTTCCTTTCTGCACCTTTTTGCTTCTCTGTGTGTCCTCATTTTTAGTCTCTCTCTTGTGTGTCAGAAGACAGACAGCTCTTAGGGTAATGCAAACAGGATCTGTCCAGATGAATATAAATTGATAAATACTCCAATGAAAAGTAAATATTATTAGACTTATCTTAAAACAACAGCCATATATTGGTTAAATTAGATAAAGTTTAATGTAAGGATACAGAAAGATAAAAAGTAAAATAATTTAAAGAAATTTACCCCTTAAATGTTAACCAAAACAAAATCGGTGTGTCTATGCTATTATCAGGGGAAGTAGATGTCAAAGAAAGATTACTACAGATAAAAAGGAATATTTCACAATTATGAAAACATACAACTGGAAGTTATAACAATCCTAAATTTGGAGACATCTAATCACAAATATAAAACAAAACTAATACATAAAGCAGAACTAATGGTAGAAATAGAAAAACTCATAATCATAGCTAGAAGTCTAAACACATCTCTTAGTAGTTGATAGAAGAGCCTAAATGTAAATAAGGATCATGAAAATTTTAATAACATGAGTAGAAGACTATATCCAAAAACTTCAGAATATACTTTTTTTCAAGCACACATGAAATAGATATAAATATATGCTTGTCATAAAGTACCTCTCAACAAACATCAGAAAATAGAAATCATACACAATATGTGTTCTGACCATTGCAGATTTAAACCAGAGATCAATCAATAGCAAAAAGAAAATCAGAGGATCCCCACATGTTGGGAAACAAAGTAAGTAATATACTTTGAAATAGTCCATGGGCAGTAAGTAATATACTTTGAAATAGTCCATGGGCCAAAGAAGACATAATGGTGGAAAGTGGAAAATACTTGGAATACAATATAATGAAAATAAAACATAAAACCTGTGGGACACAGATAAAGTATAGGAAAAACATAGGGACTTTGATGCGTAATTTGGAGAGTTGAAAAGGAATGTTCGAAATCAAAGAAGAATGGTAAATTTACCTCTAAGAAAATAGAGGGAAGGAAATAATAAACATATAAACAACATGGAAAAAAAGATGAGGGGTGCCTAAGTGGCTCAGTTGGTAAGTGTCCCACTCGTGATTTCTGCTCAGGTCCTTATCTCAGGGGCATGGGATCAAGCCCCGCATTGGGCTCCATGCTTGGTGGGGAGTCTGCTTCGGAGTCTCTCCCTCTGCCCCTCCCCTCCCACTTGCTGTGTGCCCTCTCTCTCTCTCAAATAAATGAATCTATTTTAAAAAAGAAAATAGGTATAAATAGGAAAGCATATCTCAAAGTTCCAAATTAATTCTTTGAAATGTCCATGCATGCATTGAGAAACCCTCAGGAAGGATAACCAAGGAAGGGAAAATAAGCACAATTTTACCAAAGGCATGTAAAAGGAGATATAACACTAGGGATCCTTCAAATTTAAAAGAGAAGAAAAAGGTCACTGTGAATACATTTGTGCAAAGCAATTTGAAAACTAAACAGAATCAACAAGTTCTCTCAAAAAATAAAAACTAAACTTACCAAACACAAAAGGAGAAAAAGAAAATCTCAGTAGTTCAATATCTATTAAATGACATTTCTAGAGCCTACAAAGCTCCAAGCCAGGTGACTTCATCATGGATTCACCCAGACACTTACGGAAGACACTAAACTGGTCTCATAAAAATTATCCAGAAACTGGAAAAGTTGAAACCTTTTTCCTCTTCTCTTTTAAGGGCAGTATAACCTTCACCGCAATAGCTAATATGGGCTTTAAAAGCAAAGAAAAATTGTAAGTCATTATCTTATGTATGTAAATGAGATGATGAATACATTGGACTTCATTAAAAGTAGAAAATTGTGCTCAAAATACACCATTGAGGAACTGGAAAGGGATATGTGTGTCTATTATAGGGCGTTTATCCAGTATGCATTAACAACGCCTACAGGGCAATAACAAAAGGGCAGATAACTCAGTTAAAAGTGGGAATGAATTTTAACAGGCTTGTATAAAATAAGATGTCCAAATGGCCACTAAACATAGAAAAAGGTTTTTAATGTCATTAGTCATCAGGGAAATGCAAAGTTAAAACTACAGAGATTCTACAAAAGTGCTATCACGGACACACGCCAAAATGGCTTAGAAACAAAACATCTAGGGCGCCTGGGTGGCTCAGTTGGTTAAGCGACTGCCTCCGGCTCAGGTCATGATCCCAGAGATCGAGCCCTGCATCCGTGCTCCCTGCTCGGTGGGAAGCCTGCTTCTCCCTCTCTCACTCCCTCTGCTTGTGTTCCCTCTCTGGCTGTGTTTCTCTCTGTCAAATAAAAATAAATAAATAAAATCTTTAAAAGAAAAAAAGAAACAAAAAGAAACAAAATAACTAAGAATAGGAAGTGTTGGCAAGGATATGCAACAATGCAAACCCTCACACCCTGCAAACCGAGCATCCTGTGGCCTTGACATTCCATTTCCGAAGCTGCCTGGAAACACTGTATGTGGGCGTATTCTAAAAGACATGAGGTGTTCAGAACACCCTTCATAATAGCCCAAACTAGGAAACACCCCACAAGCCCATGAAGAGACAAATGGGTAAATTTTGATATGTATGTGGGTATTCTGCGGCAATAAAAAAAAAAGAAAACAAACAAATCTTATTATGCTCCAGAACCTCATAGACATACCACGACCAGGAGCCGGATACGTGGAGACGAAGTTCAGCTGTGAACAGAACCACCCTCTGGCTGCTGAAATCACATAACCGATAACAGGGGTCACCGTGGCATTTCTGGGGCAATGAGAGTGTTTTATGTGTTCATCTCCATGGTGATCATCTACGTATATTCACTACAAAAAGAATTCATCAAACTGTACACTTACATTTTTTGCACTTTCATAGATGAATGGTGCATATTATGCTATAATTTAAAAGTTGAAAGCGTACAAGAAAAGTGGCATTTGGATGCCGCTTCCTGTTGGTGAGCTAGCAAATATTTCTTTTTGTCACTCTTGAGTGTAAGAAGAATGCATAATCATTGCTGAAGCTGGGACCTGACTCCTCAGGCTGACACACAAACCCCTTTAAAACCAGGTGTTCGCATCCCTTCCTCCTGACCTGCTCCATCGTCCTGAGAACTGGTAATGCTCCCTTCAAACCTCAGGAGAGAACATTGCCTCCTGCTCCAGAAGTGGTAAAGGGCAGGAGTTGTGACCAGAGTGTGTGTCGAGCATACCCCTATTTTTTTGACACCATGAAGAAAAAACTATGTGGGCTCTTAAATGTGGACACAGTCCTTCTTTAACATCAATTGTAAGATACATCCCTAACTTTTAGAGACATTGAAATGGGGTGGGGGAGATGTCTTAGAGATAACTGAAAAGACCAAAAAAAAAAAAAAAAGTGTGTCTTAGAGTACCATGGCTTATAAGCAACTTTACTTTTAAAAGTAAGAATCCCATGGGGCGCCTGGGTGGCTCAGTTGGTTAAGCGACTGCCTTCGGCTCAGGTCATGATCCCGGAGACCTGGGATCGAGCCCCACATCAGGCTCCCTGCTCGGCGGGAAACCTGCTTCTCCCTCTCTCACTCCCCCTGCTTGTGTTTCCCCCTCTCTCCCTGTGTTTCTCTCTGTCAGATAAATAAAATCTTAAAAAAAAATAAAGTAAGAATCCCGTGAAATCTTTATCTTCTGGAAAATACAAAGCATTAAGTAGCATTTTCTCACTCTAAATGCAAATTTTGTTTGTGAGCTTTGTGAAAGTTAAATGCTGTGTGTCTTTAACTCCTCCCTTTTTGTTCCCCAACTTTACTATTTATTGTTGAAAAACTAGGTTTCACTTCATGTTAAAAAAAAAAAAAAAAGACATTTCTAGAGCCTACAAAGCTCCCAGTAGCTGAGCCTCTGTGTTTGATCTGAGTGGATTTCTCCAGTACACCACTGGCCAAATTCTTCCAGAAATGTATTTGTCCCTCCCTGACTGTTTGCTGTTTTTCTGTTTCAGTGTGTGGATGTCAAATAATTCATTTCTCTTTTTCCCTGTGTATGTGTCCCTGAGACCTCACAGATTACAGGGATATCTTTTTTTCTGACAAATGCTCTAGCCTGAACTCTGTGATGGCATGGAAGGATGGCAGGGACGGAGGGCTCGCACCGCCTGGCCCAGGCTGGGCCTTGGCAGCTAGTCTCTTTCCCCAAGCTCCCAAGACCGGGGCAGGGAGGAGAGACGAAGGGCGTTTCCATGATAACGACCATGATAAGGATGTTTCTTCTGTGCGTCTCTGGAATGAGACATTCAGGAAAGAACATAAGAAGTTGTATATAGCACATTACAAACTAGAATGCTTTTGAAGTTGGCATCTGGGATGGTCCAAAAAACAAATGTGCAGTTTTTCACCTTTGTGAAATTATGGTACCCACTGACCTCAGAGAAACTGTCAGGGAATGAGATGATCTCTTTCCAGAACACTAACAAACATTGGAGGGTATTTTCTTCCCTTGCTTTGCTTCCTCAACCTTCCCCCCAGCTGGCACTACGTCTTGCTGTGTGCCAATCCATTCTCATCCCGAGATAGATGTACTACCAGTTGGACTATTTTAGTTCAGATTCCCCAGAAAAAAAAAGCCCAAGACAAGGACTTGGATGCAGGACATTTAGCTGGGAGGGAGTCCAGGGAAGAAGAAGGAGCAAAAGGCTAGAGAGAGACAAGGAGGAAAAGCCAGGCAAAAAATATAATACTGAAGTTGCTTCTATTGTCAATAGGGTTAATTCATTCAGCATTACCAGAGCCTCTGAGAACTCTGTGAAATTCCTCCCTGAATCATCTGCCTGAAGTACGGAGGGGCTGGTGTCTTTATGCCCAGGCTCTCCCCTCGCCATGGATAGAGAGTGGCCCCAGGGTTGTTCACTGCCTCAAGGAACAAATTTTTCCATGTCTCTGAGACCACCTGGGGCAGCATGACTTGTAGTCTCGTGCACTAAGGGAGGACCCTGGGACAGCCAGGCCATGTACCAGTGGCTGCTCACGTCCAAGGTGCCTGGGAGAATGTGACGGGGCACAGGTGGAAGGTGGGTGCTTGCCACAGCCTCAGAAGCTCCAGCCGTCAGAGATGTCCTCAGTCAGAGTGGGCCCAGTACGGTTTGAACCAGACTGTTCCATAACGGGGTCAGGGGGCAACCAAGCTTACAGGGCTGACTTTCTGTGTCCTTCACACATGCTGCATCTTCCATGGGCCGTAGAGACAGAGAGGGTCCATCCACTGTGCAATGAGCAGGTATAACTAGAACCTCCTTATCTTTGTGAGTCTAAGACTTTGGTCCTTATCAATCCAAAGGAGCTGTGGCTTAAGAAATTCCCTTTCCTCAGGAAGCTAATTTCCTCTGGTTTATCAGTGTTCCTTAAATTGATGAGACAATCTTTTTAATATCAGAGAGCTAGGGAGCTGATACTTTTTCCTTCCACGACTTTAATGGACTGAATTAATTCCAGAAAACTGGAGGGGCGCCTGGGTGGCTCAGTTGGTTAAGCGACTACCTTCGGCTCAGGTCATGATCGTGGAGACCGGGGATCGAGCCCCACATCGGGCTCCCTGCTCAGTGGGAAGCCTGCTTATCCCTCTCTCACTCCTCCTGCTTGTGTTCCCTCTCTGGCTATGTTTCTCTCTGTCAAATAAATGAAATCTGTAAAAACAAAACAAAACAAAATTCCAGAAAACTGGAAATTTGACCCAGATGTTCACTCCATTGGAAAAATTATTATGCTCTGTTACCAAATATGTAAACCTCCATTCCTAAAATTCCAACACTCCTGTGTAGGACCAAAACATAAGTTGGATTATGAATCGCAGGACTCATATGACAAGACAAAAAGTGGAAAGGGAGAGTGGTATAAAGTGGCTTCCTAAACTTTCTGAGCCCTAGCTCTGAGCCAGAATAGTTCTAGGTGCTCTAGGATATTATCCAATCACAGAAGAGTCACAGAGAAGCAGCTGAGGTGCAGAGAGGATAAGTCATGTGCCCACTGTCTTATAACTTGTAAGTAATGAGAGTTGCAAGAAGAGTTGGGCTCGAGGTTGGGTCTAGAACCTGTGCTCTTGCATACTGTACAGTGCTATCCTCACCTTGGATCTCTGGGTTAAGACCCACTGGTTTAGGCAAAATAGTGAAGTGGGTGAAACATGCCCAATTTTGTATCCACCTTCCATTTTCACAGCCTGATATGATGCTATGATGGGGACACTGTTGTCTTCCATCGGGCTACACACAGATTTAGGTTGTCCCTACTTAGCTTCCTTTCATGTCTCCCTAAACAACCTATTTCATCCTGTACCATTTGCCTGATAACCATCCAAATCTCTCACCTGTAAGTAGCATGTTGCTGCCCCCAAGGCACTTACCCTCAGTAGCTAATGACCCTCATTCCTATGCTCCCTGGCAGAGGGCCTGGTACATAGCGGGTAATTGATAGATCTTTTGTGGCAGAGTGAATACACGAGTCAGGGGATAAACTCATATACTGGGCTCTCTCTCTTACAAATGAGAAGCACAGTCTTGTGTTTCTGACACCAGTAGTCTTGCCCAAAGTCACACCGTGCAGTGGAGGAAACTTGGGACTGGAACCCGGCTTCCAGACTCCCGGTCCAGTGTATTTTCCATCTCTGAGAGTTTGCTCCCTTTCCATGGACATGAGTACTTTAATAAGTATCTCCTAGAGACTATCTAAGAAGTGGTCCTAATGATACAAAATTGAGGATCCACACCAAAGTGGGAGAGTAGCCACATTGGGGTGGACAGTCTTTTCTCCTGTCTCTTAAATCATGCCATGTGAATTCCCAAAAGCAGGGTTTATGTGAGTCTTTTTTCCAAAACAGCTTCCCAGAGACTTTATCCCTGTACCAATCTTGAAATACAGTGGAATGAGTAGCTGGCATGAGCAGATGCGGTCAATGAGTGAGCAATGTCTTTCCCAGGTGAAAATCCCTCTTGCACACCCATCACTGGTCTGCTAGGGAACTTGATCTCCCACAGGCTGGGGACCACCATCAGAGGATGCTGGGTATCCCTTGCAAAATTGTCACCAAACGACTTTGCCACTACCGAGCTCATGTTGCGTTTTCCACCACGGTTCAGTGAAACCAAATTTCTGTTTATGAAGTTAAATACTTTATAATAATATTTATAAATATATCAAAGCAATAGAGCAAGATTAAGGAAGCCATACTTGACCCCCCCCCCCCACGGCACCCCAAGCACAGCAATTGTGAGTCACCTCTGCCCAGCAGAGCTGAGAAGTAATTCGACTTTGGGTTTGCTAGTTGTTTGTATTGATGTTCCAGCTAATGTTGGCACTTCCGTGTCACAATAGGCCCAGAGATGATATCTGAGAGAAGGGCCCTCTAGGGATGATTGGGGAATGGGACTGGAGACTGGAAGCAGAGAAAGTGAGTCGGGGCAAAGAGGCAATTTATGGAGCAGGGGAAAATGAAGAAAGAGGAATATTAGCAAAATATATGGTGACAGAATGACAGAGATGTTTGGATCCGGGGGAGGAGGAATTGTGTGGTCTCCCCTGCACATCGGTTCTGGGCTCTGTACCTAGAAAGATAGATTTCTGGTCTGAGAATAATGATACCAAGGTCTTCACTTTTAAATGTCGATTAAACACCACCTATTCAGAGAAGCTACTCCTTATTACCTTATTTAAATCGGGTACACCATCTTAACTTTCTATCACCATGCTGTGTGCATGTGTATGTTTTCCATTCACAGAATCTGTCATGCTTTTCATGTTTAAAAGCATCGTTTCTTCCCCTGCTTTGTATGGATCTCCCATGCCACTTGGTTCTCCACTCTGTCCCTAACACTTAGCTCGGTGCCTGCCGCAGTGTCAGTGCTGCGTAAAGAGGAATGGAATTAATAAGTGCATTTCTAATTGAATAGCTGCTAGACCATAAATATCCAGTGATGCTTGTGATGTCTGATGGCTGGGTTCCAAGGATCAATAGCAAGAAGGACAGAGGATAGAAGTTCAGATTCCCTCTAAGTGCAATGAGGAGGAAGGGAATGACCCTCAGAATAACTGTCAGATGACTGTACTGCTATGTCACAGGTGGGTTAGAGTGACCACATGAGTGGGAGAGAGGTGCTTTAGTTATCTATCACTGTAAAACAAACTACCCCATGTTAGAGACCGCAAATAGCCCCCATTCTATTTGACCACGTTTCTGTGGGTCAAGAATTCAAGTAGCGTTAAACTGGATATCCGCAGGGTCTTTCACTCTACTGTTTTTAGCTGCTGGCGTGGCAGGGCTGGAAGATCCAAGAAAGCTTCATTTGCAAATCTTGTACCTTGGAACTTCTTCAGGGTAGCCCCTTTCCATGTGGTACCTTGGGCTTCCCAGAGCTAATCAGAAGTTCTTGTTGGTTGGCTTCCAATGGGAACAGTTCAAGCATGGTGAAAGCAGAAGTCACATCTCTCTTAAGGTCAAGCCCTGGATGTTACACACCGTAACTTCCGCTGTGTTCTATCAGGCAAAGCAGCCCAGGGTTATCTTACCTTTAAGAGGCGGAGGAATAGACTCTGCCTCTTGATGGGAAAGTTGACCAAAAACTTTGCAGCCATTTTTAATTTGCCCCGAGAAAAGACTGTTAGGAAGTTGTTACAGGGCGCCCAGCATAGGGTTATAAAGATACAGATGGGAAGAAGTGGGTGGCCTTAAGATATAATTGGAGGTAGACAGAATAGGGTGATGCCGCTCATCTCTTTTGGTTTCTTATTACTACCATAAAATATTATCACATATATAAGAGCTTGAAGGAAATGTATTCTCTTACAGTTTGGGAGGCAGAAGTCCAAAATGGGTCTTACAAGGCTGAAATAAAGGTCCCTGCAGGGCTGATTCATTCTGGAGACTCCAGGGGCATATCCATTCCCCGCCTCCTCTAGCTTCTAGAGGCTCTTCATTGCCCCTTCCTCCATATTCAAAGACAGTTCTGTAGCATCTTTAAGGGAGAGACTTGGGAACAGTGAGATAATTGGGGAGTTGCTCGTTGAGGGGAAAGAATCAAGATGTGAACAAGCTGAATGTGAGAAATTTGTGATACGTCCAATTGGAGATATCAAAAAAAAGAAATTAGATGGGTGCACCTGGCTGACTCAGTCAGTTACACTTCTGACTTCAGCTTAGATCATGATCTCAAGGTTCTGGGATGGCATCCTGAGTCGGGCTCCCTGCTCAGTGGGGTAGTCTGCTTCTCCCTCTCCCTTTGCCCCTCCCCCCAACTCAAGCTTTCGTGCACGCTCTCTATCTCTCATGCTCTCTCAAATAATAAAATCTTTTGAAAAGAATAAGAAAACTCGAGACCAGAACAAGCAGGAAAGAGTGGGATTGCAGAGGTAAGAAAAGGATGGGAAACCGACTGTGGCCAGCCACAGTGGATGCTAGAGCAAGGATGAGAAGAGACAGAGAATTAACACCCGAGTGGCGGCTCGTTAGGACTGAGAGACAAAGAAGAGCCTGAAGACTATGGTGGATGCTCATTCTTTGGATGTGTTATTGTCTCCCACGCTCTCTTCCAATTCCCTTCAGGAGGTAGAGGAAAGGGTCAGCAGCATGTGCTGGGGGGACGTTTTGTTTGCCCAGCCTCTAGGCCACATCGCACCACCGTGTACCAACCAGAAAATGGCTTTGGGATTTAAAATAAGAATGTAGGTTGCCTTCAGCCAGGAAGAACTGCAGTTTGGATGCAGTCCAGGTGTAAAACAATCAGCTAAACTCCAGTGTGTTAGTGTAAAGCTTGCCTTCCGTGAAATGTCTTAAGTGTAAGAGCTGTGAAATAAAATACTCGTGGATTATATTGTGGTGTAATATCTGGAGGATGTGAAGTCAGTAACAGCTTAAAGGTCCTTCTAAAACTAGATAGGAAATCTGAATTTGGCACAATGAGGTAATTTCTGAAGCCCTCTGGCTTTTTCTCAACTACATGGTGATGCTGGGTTTTCCTCACCAAGTAGCTGAAGCACTTCTTCAGACATGTTTTAAAACCAAGAAGGACGTAAACAAGCTGTCCTGGTTTTCCTGAAACAGAGGGTTTCCCAAGCTATGGAACTTTTAGAACTAAAACCAGGCGAGTTCTGGGAAAACTGGGACAAGTTGGTCACCAAAAACCTGATATAAAGACCTTGTGATATTATCAACCCAAAGACAAGAACCACCTCTCAGGGCTGATGCTTACAAAGGGGATTTTAAAGCCCACATCCCAATTTGTTAATTTGCGAAGAGGTATGAGTGTGACAAGGACCAGAACGCTCGAAGTCCATATGATCAGCATTTTCTCTTCCTCTACGAAGCCAACCTATTAATTTTTTAAAAAGGGAATGACTATCACAGGCGTTGAGATACACAGAGTCCAAATGATCAGCATATTCTCTCCCTGCATGGAGTCAATCTGTTAATTTACAATGAGAAATTACTGTCAAAGAGACCGGATACTCAAAGTCCACATGATCAGCACATTTTCCATGTCTACTCCATCCTTTGTGGACAGCCAAATCATAATGAGAAGACTGCTGAGTGAGCATGCAGAGCAGTTGGGGTGAATAGTGAAACAGGACAAGAAGAAGAAAGGTGTTTTAGTTAAAAAAGAAAAAGCAGTATGGTAATCTGTCTTGGTTTTTCTCCTTCTTTTCTGGCCAGCTATCCTCACCTGCTTTGCTTCTTCCTCTTCTTCTCGTTGGCCTCTAAAGGTTGGAGTGTGTCAGGCTTCATGCATCCTCCTCCCTCCGTTCTATCATTTGCTCAAGCCAAAACCTTGAATGAGGACCTAATAGGACCCAGTTTGCTGCTGGGCTGGGAAGCCCTCACCTTTGTCTAACCTGTAGGGTATGATTAGCCCATCATCTCACTAGATCTCCCCAGCTATCCTAGGGGTGCCTGGGTGGCTCAGTTGGTTGAATGCCCAACTCTTGATTTTGGCTCAGGTCATGATCTCCAGGTCATGAGCTCGAGCCCTCACTGGGCTTCATGCTCAGCAGGGAGTCTGCTTGAGATTCTCCCTCTTCCTCTCCCTCTATCCCTCCTTGTCCCCTCCCAAATTTAAAAAAAAAAAAAGCTTTCCAAAAAAATTTCCCTAGTTATTCTATTAGATGGGGTCTCACCGCCATTCTATAGAAGTTACAACTAGGCTTAGCAAAATGGCAGCCTCAGCCAAAATGGACAGCTCAAATCATCAATGAGAGATAGGTGCCTGAGGTCAGATCTTATGGATTGAATCATAGCAGATGTCAATCTCCAGTGGGATACTACTACTATTTCTACACATCTTGTAAAGGGCCAGACATTGTCTTAATCATTTTATAGACATTATTTCAGTCTCTAAAAAGCCCTGAAAGATTATCATAAAGATTTTCATTCCCACTTTACAGATAGAGGAACTGAGACTTATGGATAAAAACTGACATAATGTCACATAGCTATAAATAGGTCATCTCAGGACCCTGTAACTTCAGAGATGAGTCTTATAGGAAAAGGCTACACTCTCACTCATGCAAATAATGTTCAGAATGTGACAAACATTGGTCAAGTAAGCCAAAAGCAGGAGGCAGTAGAATTCTCACATTCATTGTTCCTTTTTTTTTTTTTTTTGCAGTCAGCCTATCTAAATACTGAGGCCTGGTCCTCTGACCCAGCTCCCTGGTAGTGCTCATGATGGGTCAATGGGCACAAACCATCCCTGCACAGAGACTTACCCCATGGTCTTTGTCTTTAATACTAGTACTTTCTAATAGGCCCTGACTCGGCAAGAATTAAACAGGCCGTTGGGGATGGAGGAGTTTTAATGTCTTATATCCCTGTAGCTTCACTACTTCATTTGAAGACTCTAAACGCATTGAGGGCACAGTCTGTGTCTATCTTGTTTGCGACTTCTTCAGCCTTATCTACCCCCTCCTCTGTTGTTCTTAAACTTCTGACCAGGGTCTAAGTTTTCTGAAGAAAGCACGGCCTTTTGCATCATCACACATGATTGCCACCCACTGGTGAGAATGTTTTCACTGCAAAAAGAAGGTTTGGGTTTGGGAGCAAAAGTTGTCCGTGTCCTATGCTCCTCAGTCGAGTGTCCAACTACCAAGAGTAAGGGGCGCTAACCGCTTCAATTTGAGGAAGTTTCTCAGAATCCCAAATGCATGTTCTTAAATTTTCCCATAAGACATCAAATAAAATTGTTTTATAATCACACTTGAATTATATCCATTTATGCCTTTCATTAGAGCTATAACCAGGAACCTCAAACTCATTCAGATAAGGCCACTTGTATTTATCAGGGTTCCAAAGCTGGTCACAATCCACACAAGTGGTTCTCTGATGGAACTGTGAGGCTGGAGTGTTTTTCGGATTTCCGACTAATAAATACCAATTGTAAATGTGATGATATCACTTTGGCAACACCGTTATCTTCTCTTAAGAAACTCCCGTAGAGGTGGCACCTACTATATTCCAGGTTACTGTTTTAAGTACTTTCTGTGTATGAGTACATTTAATCTATATAACATCCCTCTAAGGTAGAGACCATTAAACATCATCCTTCCTTTGAAGATGAGAAACTGAGAAGCATGAGTAGGTTAAGTCACCATCCAAGACCACCCATCTGGAAAATGCCAAGCCAGGATGTCTGACACCAGAACCTTAGCCCTAGCTATGCTGCATCTCAAAAACACTATGACTGCTTCCTCCAGCCTCACTGACCGGGGGCCACCCTCATCCTCATCTCCCCAAATGTTCACTCTGACCACTGATCTAGCATGGACCGGGCCTAGTCTTCTAAACCAAGTTGAAGACACTGGTTCTCTCCCTTGTAGGGGCAAGCAGTTGTCTTTTAGGGGAAAGCAGAGCACTGGAAATAAATGTGAGTTTCTGTTCTCTCCTTTTAAATACAGGTGAAGTGGGCAGTCACTGGTTGCTAGGGACAAGATAAAGAAAGGCCAAAAAAACTGGGCCAATGGCACTAGAAAAATTCTCAAGATCTTTGAGGAAAACTTGACTCTTTTTCTAAGGAACTTGATCCTTCTCTAGACAGGAAAAACTGTTTTCACCTGAGATATCACACTAGTGGTTCTGGAATCCTCTTGCTTCTTGGCATGCTTGTTAAGAAATTCTGGTTCTTACTCTTATTAAGCAAATCTCAGCTTTCTTCACTTCTGCAAAACTGCAAAATCATTAACCATTCTTTAAAAATGTATTATTGGAAGTACTTGTTATCTCTGTCCCTGTAACTAAATAGTTTGACATGAAACACGGTAAATTTGATACTGACAATTTGAGCCTGTTAGACATAATGACCTCTGGGGTTCCTTCTAGACATAATCAACAATGGATTTGGATGAAATAATAACAAAAATATTTGAAATATCCCTTTGTCTTCCTTTGTTCTTAAAGAATAGGTTAACATGTATTGATTTTATTTCATAACTTGCATGGAAATGAGTGTTTCACTGTTGACATTTTTATGATCTGTAGTTTCCATTCTTTTTAATAGCTTTGGTGCAGTATTAAAAAAAAGTATCTTGGTCATAAAAGCTATTTTAGAAGCAGGAGTTGTTTTAGGAAAGTAAACATGACTTACATAATCCACTTCCTCAGAAGAAAGACTTGTAATAACTTGGTACAGGAGGGAGAAAGTTGGTGGGAGTGAATGAAGAGGCGGGAGACCCCCAAGATGACTGACCTTCTGTTACTCTGGAGGGAATGACCAAGTGACTTTTGTTTTTCTGTAAGAGGTTGTAGACCAGAAGGTATGGGAAACTCTGGGAAATATAAGACCTACATCAGAAGGGGATTTGCCCTAGGCAATAGTGCAGGTATTAGGTTAGGTTAAGTTATGTCGAGTAATATGCAACACACCAAGTATCAACGACATAAACAACAAAAGTTTACTTATTGCTTATGCTACATCATGAATATTTGTTAGGGGGGCATTCTTCTCCATGCAGTCATGCCCCCACGATCTCATGACACCACCATCTTAACATGGTACACATGAGTTCTCCATGGCAAAGCAAGAGGGGTTTCTAACTTCTGCATTCACAATTACTTTGTCCCTCAAGTGACAGATGAAACTTGCCACTATAATCCACTGCTCATAATAATGACATAGACTCATCCAATTGCAAGGGGGATGGGAAAGTAGATTTTTCTACATAGACTTTTCTGCATCCTCAGAAGAAAGGATAAATGCTTAAGTATGAGGATAAGAAGTCTCTACCACAAAACTCAGAGTGGACTGAGGTCTTGGTCTGCACCAGGCCACATGCAAAGTCATCTACAAGTAACACAGGATCTGGACCACACACAAAGCTGTAAGGCATGTGCATTCATGGTCCTTTTTGTCAGATTAGGAGACTGGGATCAAGGAAGTTCAATGATTTGCCAAAAGGTGCTCCCATATTTCTTCAGTGGTAGAACCAAGTTACAGACCTATGCTAGCAATGCACACGCTGCCCTCCTCGGAAAGCTCCTTCAGACCCCTGCTAAAGCACCAGGCCATTTGCTGTCCGAGGGGGAGGAGGGTTTTCCCTGCCTGGCTGCATGGTAATGGCACATGTCCATGAAGAAGGGTGGCATGTTCACTTCGGGGAGCCTCTTCCAAAGCTATTGGGAAGCTAATAATTCATGAAGTTGGCTTTCAAGCATGAGCATGTTGAAGGGAATAGTCATTGTTTCAAGTCATAAACATAGAAAGGCAATTTTAATGTGAGAATATGTGGGAGAAATCTAACCACGTTAAGTGAGCAAACATTTTAAAATCCATATCATATATCTGTGCATATATCATCAATATGAAAGAATAGGTATGTGTGAGAAAATGCTAAAATAATTTGATTATATATCATTAATTTATATTATGTATAGATTGTAAATTAAATGCATAGGAATGATTCTACCCATCTCTCATCTATATACCCATCTGTCTAAACCATTGTCCAGTAGAAATATAATTTAAACCACATATGCAATTCTGATTTTTATCAGCATTTTAAACAGGGAAAAGAAACAGGTAAAATTAATTGAATAATATATTTTATTTAATCCAATACATGCAAATATCACTTCAGTATGTAATCAACATAAAAATTATTCATTTGCATCCCTTTTTTGTACTTTTGTACTTAGTCTTTTAAATGCCCTGTGCTTTTCATGTTGAGCACATCTCAGTTGGATACTAAACATTCACTAAAAATACTTACTCTGTATCCATAGTTCATAAAATGTAAAATTAAAACACAAGGTTCATGATTCAAGATATTCAGAAATAAGTTTTCCAAAAATGGAATCAATCCATTGACAATGACTAGATTGGTGATATGCTTCTTAGAATACTAGCAATGTTACACATATAACATGCATCTAAATACAATCCTAATGGGGTGCATGTGTGGCTCAGTTGGTTAGGTGTCTAACTCCTGATTTCAGCTCAGGTCATGATCTCAGGATCCTGAGATCAAGCCTCACATTGGGCTATGGGCTCAGCAGGGAATCTGCTTGAGGATTCTCTCCCTCTGCCACTCCCCCTGCTCAGATATGTGTTTGTGCTCTCTCTCTCTCTATCTCTTTCTCTAAAATAAATAAATATTTAAAAAATAGATACATCAAAATAAAAAGCTTCTGCACAGCAAAGGAAACAATTAACAAAACAAAGAGGCAACCCATGGACTGGGAGAAGGTATTTGCAAATGACACTAGAGACAAAGGGCTGATATCCAAGATCTAGAAAGAGCTCCTCAATCTCAACACCCAAAAAAAAGATGATCACATCAAAAAATGGGCAGAAGAGGCACCTGGGTGGCTCAGTTGGTTAAGCCAAAGCCACTGCCTTCAGCTCAGGTCATGATCCTGGAGTTCTGCAATCAAGTCCTGCATCAGGCTCCCAGCTTCGTGGGGAGTCTGCTTCTCCTTCTGACTTTCTCCCCTCTCATGCTCACGCCCACTCACTCTCTCTCTCTCAAATAAAGAAATAAAATATTTTTTAAAAATGGGCAGAAGACATGAACAGATACTTCTCCATAAAACATACAAATGGCTGACAGACACATGAAAAAGTGTTCATCATCAGGGAAATTAGCCATCAGGGAAATTCAAATCAAAGCCACATTGAGATACCACCTTAAACCAGTTAGAATGGCCAAAATTAATAGGACAGGAAACAACAAGTGTTGGGGAGGATGTGGAGAAAGGGGAACCCTCCTACACTGTTGGTGGGAATGCAAGTTCGTCTAGCCATTTTGGAAAACAGTGTGGAGAGTCCTTAAAAAATTAAAAATAGAGCTGCCCTATGACCCTGTAATTGCACCACTGGGTATTTATCCCAAAGATACAGATGTAGTGAGAAAAAGGGTCATATGTACCTCAATGGTCATAGCAGAAATAGCCACAATCGCCAAACTGTGGAAAGAGCCAAGATGCCCTTCAACAGATGAATGGATAAAGAAGATATGGTCCATATATACAATGCAAGATTACGTGGCCATCAAAAAGGATGAATACTCAACTTTTGGATCAACGTGAACAGGCTAGAGGAAATTATGCCAAATGAAATAAGCCAAGCAGAGAAAGTCAATTATCATATGATTTCCATTTACTTGCGGAGCATAAGGAGTAACATGGAGGACAGTGGGAGAAGGAAAGGAAATATGAACTGGGGTAAATCAGAGAGGGAGACAAAGCATGAGAGACTCTGGACTCTGAGAAACAGAAGGTTTTGTAAGGGAGGAGGTGTGGGGATGGGAGAGCCTGGTGGTGGGTATTAAGGAGGGCACCTATTGCATGGAGCACTGGGTGTGGTGCATAAACAATGAATCTCAGAACTCTGAAAAAATAAAATAAATTATTAAATAGAAAAATAAACGAATAAATATGATCCTATCTCGCAGACTGCGAGCACAGTTAGTTTTCCTCTAACTCACTGGGTCTTCCTTTCCATGGAAACCCAGTAGAAATGCCTTTCCTTTTTGCAACCACCTAGGAAGAATTTCCTGTCTGGAGCTAGGCAACATTTGTGTTCAGGTGTCAATGGGACCCCAAACTCGGAGTCAGAACACCTGAACTCTTCTTTCACTAGCTCTGTGGTCTTGGGCGACTCAGCATAGGTGTTCTAGAGCCCATGTGGAAAACGAGAGGCTTCGTCTTCTCGAAGCCTAATCAGTGGACTGGTAGCTTCACCATCAGTACCAGAATTGCAGAATTTCAGGCCTCACCTCAGACCTGCTGAATCCAAATCTGCATTTTAACAAGATTCCCAAGTTGGAGGAAAGCCGGGGAAATATTTCCCCAGAGGATTTCTAAATTACTCATGGCTCTGAAATTCTGCTTATATAGATGTTAGAATAGAATGCAGGTACTTTTAGATCCTGTGGCTTTTCAGAGAGTACCTTCGTAGCTAGGATCTGAAAGAATGTTTCAAAAGGGAACAGTACTAAGATGCACTGCGTGCACCGGTGTGTCACATGCTTTACCCCCCCCCCCCCCTCCGCAGCTCACCGCGTCCTCCTCACTACCCTGCCAGGTCCTAAAATGGGACTTTCCCCATTTTACAGATAAGGAAACACAAGCCAAGAGGCTAAGTAACTGGACCAGGCTTTCAAGCTAGTAACTGCGAAGCTGAGATTCGATTCGAGTAGGAGTTGTCTGGGTTCAGAGCTAACAGAAATCTCTGTTCTGGTCAGAAACAGCTTCTAGAGGAAGCAAGGATGCTCCCTCCACACCAGCGACTGAGTTCTCGGGGGTGTGTGTGTGTGTGTGTGTACGTGCGCGCCCGTGTGTACACATGCATTTGCGTGCGTGGGCTTTCTCAATTATTCTACCATATTCTCTTCCTTTTGTGCTAAACAGACGGTCGGAACTTTCTCTGTATATTTAGTAAGCTGACACTGTTTAATAATCCTTTCACAAGAGATAGGCCGGCAGTCACTCACAGGGTGGCAAGAATTCCCCACATCTCCCTCCCTGTTGGCTCCCCTTAAATTCTCCAGGGAACACAGCAGCTATATATTTTTTAAATTATTAAAGTGTAGTAGAAAGACAGTGTTATATTAGTTTCAGGTGCACGGTGCATTGATTCGACAATTCTATACATTACTCAACACTCACCACGATAATTGTAGTCACCATCTGTCAGCATACGACGTTACGACAATATTATTGACTCTATTCCCTATGCTGTACTTCCCAATGCCATGACTTATTTATTTATAACCGGATGTTTGTTTCTCTTAATCCCCTTCACCTGTTTCACCCATCCCCCATCCCCCAGCTAGATTTAAAGGAGCTGTTTCCAAAGTCTCCTCCTGAAGACCTTATTTATGTAAAGAGAATACATTGATCTTAGGGAAGCAGAGAAAAAAAAAAACCTGCCTGGTTACAAAAGGACCCTGTATCAGTTACCCTGATACATACCTCCCCATGGAAATTTTAAAATAATACATATGATATTATAATATGATTATGATGATGCTCTGATAATATAGTTCATATAACATAACATATATTATGAAGTGTTATATGCACTATACTGTAACAGTATGTATATTTTGTGCTGTATTTATCTGCTCTGGGGTCTGCTCCGGGGGCCCCAACGAGAGGGATTAAGTGGCCCTATGGCATTCAACTTTATGACAATGGCCTGACCAAGGTTTACCACAGAGATCACCTTCTTAGCACTAATGTTTCATAAGAAGCACTTGAGCTGGGCATGTCATTCCCAGCCACTTTCACTTGTCTCCACCTTGAGTGACAGCTAGAATGTCCCAGGCAGAGTCCAATAAAATTGTTGTGGATGCGAAGGGAAGCGGGTTGGGGTTTCTGAGCATAGCCCCACATGCATACATTTGTTACACTACAGCACATTTAAACTGTTCAGTTCACATTCCTTTGATGCTCCCTGTGCGGCGGACTTCAGTACTGTGTCTATTGAATTACACAAGGGGTTCCGGCAAAATGATTGCAAGGAAAAGCTACGTGTGGGATTTTTCTGAGTTTTCCAATAGAAACAAGTCAATCTTATTTGAGAGGGATTCCTCTTCTTTGTGATCAGAGTTTCCCTGTGCTTCTGGCAAAGGTGGCAGATTCATGAATTCGCACTGCAGGTAGACAGTATATTTTGAAGTCAGACCAGTTAAGCTCTGATACTGAGCATATCCATGGGCAGAATTGCTGTAAAAACCCCCTCAGTGCAGATGTAGAACTAGATTGTACCTTTAAGTGGCAGAATCAGCTTTGTGACCAAACCATTAAAGAGAAGAAAACATGGTCTAAATTTGTTAAGAGAAGTCTGCAGAATGGCTGCAAAGGGACACGTGACAGAGCCAGGACTCAGGTCTGGTGATTGCAGACGTGCTGCCTGATGACGAGAAAACTGGAAGGGAACAGGGAAGAGCTAGGAGACCAAGTGCCTCCTAAGGGCATCAGACCTGACAAGACAGCATGACCAGGTGGGCTTCCTCTGGCACAAAGAGATTTTGAGTATCGTTGGACAATATTCCAAGAACAAAATCGTAGAGCCAAGTTTTCCCAAAGGTTTCATATAAACCAGTTCATGGCTAAATCATTTCTCTGGTCTCTTATGTATTCCAAGTGTGCAGATAAATACCCAACACCATGCCTTGTTCTTCTAGAGCTTGTTGTCTGGGTTGGGGAGGCTTAGACCTACAAGCCTCCCTGGGCTGGATACAAATGTGTTTACCATTAGGGGAGATCACCCTTCCATTTCATACAATAGTTTCTGAACCAGCACCATATTATGAACATTTCAAACATAAAGTTGGAAGAAGTTCATACTGAACAACCAGACATTCATAACCTAAATCCTGCAATTAATATTTTACTTCTTTTTATCATTTTTATATATGTAATACACATGCACACACATCAGTCTCTATACTTCCACCAGTCCATCTTGTTTTTTGTGTATTTCAAAGTATGTGACAGGTATCTACCACACCACCTCCTAATATTTCTGCATGTATATTATTCATTAGAGTTTGATATCTTTTTATGATTCTGCTTTTCCCTTAGAGGTAAAATCTATATACTGTGAGACCCCAAATCTTACATGTAACATTTGCGTTCTGGAAAATACATAGAAATGTGCAACCCAAACCCCCATCGAGGCAGAAACTATCCCATCCCCATAGAAGATTTCCTCCTGACCTTTCCAGTAACTATCTGCCTCACCCCCTAGTTCTGATTTCCTTCCACCATAGGTTGCTTCCTTCTGTTCTAGAATTGTATGTAAGTGAAATCATACAGTATGTATATGCTTTTTATTGACTTTTCCCACTCAGCATAAGGTTTTGAGATTTGTGGTTGCAAATATCAGTAGTTTCTCCCTGACATTGTTACTCTTTTTTTTTTTTTATTGTTACTTAAATTTTTTTTTCCAGTGTTCCAAGATTCATTCCCCATTCCCCACACCCAGTGCTCCATGCTTTAGGTGTCCCCAGTACCCAACACCAGGCTCTCCCATCCCTCTACCCCCCTCCCTCCAAGTCCCTCAGTTTGTTTCTGTGTCCAAAGTCTCTGTTGTTTCGTTTCTTTCCCTGGATTACCCTAGTTCCCATTTACTTTCCTTCTCCCACTGTCCTCCAGGTTACCCCTCATGCACTGCAAGTAAGTGAAACCATGTGATACTTGACTTTCTCTTCTTGGCTTATTTCACTCAGCATAATCTCTTCCAGTCCAGTCCATGTTGCTACAAAAGTTGGATATTCATCCTTTCTGATGGGGGAATAGTATTCCATTGTATATATGTACCACATCTTCTTTATCCATTCATCTGTTGATGGGCACCTTGGCTCTTTCCACAGTTTGGCGATTGTGGCTATTGCTGCGATGAACATTGGTGTACATATGGCCCTTCTTTTCACTACATCTGTATCTTTGGGGTAAATACCCAGTAGTGCAATTGCAGGGTCATAGGGTAGCTCTATCTTTAATTTTTTAAGGAATCTTCACACTGTTTTCCAAAGCGGCTGCACTAGTTTACATTCCCACCAACAGTGTAAGAGGGTTCCCCTTTCTCCGCAGCCTCTCCAACACTTGTTGTTTCCTGTCTTGTTAATTTTGGCCATTCTGACTGGTGTAAGGTGGTATCTCAGTGTGGTTTTGATTTGAATTTTGACCGTGGCTGGCCTTGGCTCTTCCCGTGGCTATGTGGTGGCATGTTGCTGTGGGCTTGATTCGCCTCACTCTAAAGGTCACATGCTTACTGGCCACTCATACATCTTCCTGTGTGTTTTTCAAGCTTTTTACCTAATTTTTGTTTTATTTTTTTTTGTCTTTACATCATTGACTTGTAGGAGTTCTTCATGTATCCTAGATACTAGACCTTTGTCACTATATGTTTTGAAAATATTTTATTCCAGACTGTGGCTTGCCTATTCATCTTTTAATCACGTTTTTTATGGGCAGAAGTTCTTAATATTAACAGTCAAAGTGTAACATTTTTCTTTTATTGTTATAGCTTTTGGTGTAGTCTAAGAAGTCTATGCCTACCCCCCACAGTAAAGAAGACATTGTCCTATGTTTTCCTCCAAAAACTGTACAGCTTTAATTTTCACATTTAAGTCTAGGACCCATTTATATTGAATTTTTATGAATAAAATAGAGGACATATATGTGTGTTTCTGGTTGCTCTATAGATTTCTTCTTTATCTTGGGTTTTCAGCAGTTTGACTGTAATGGGCTCACAGGTAACTCTGTTTATATTCGTGTCCTCCTTTGGATTTGATGAGCTTTTGATTCTATAATTTCATGTATGTTACCATATCTGAGAAATCTTCAGCCACTCTTTCTCCAAACATTTTTTTTGCCCCAAACCCTGGGGCAAAAATTACTCACATTAGACATTTTGATATTGTCCCATAGGTATGTGAAAAGATTTGTTCATGTTTTTTCTTTCTTTCCATTTTTTTGTATTGAATAATTTATATTGATTTATATTCAGGTTGACTGACTTTCCTCTTTCATCTTTATTTTGCTGTTAAGGGCAAGTGGTGAATAGTGTCTTTTATATATTTTATTTTTCAAGGCTAGAATCCCATTGGGCTCATTTTTGTTATTTCCATTTCTCTGCTGAGATTTTCCATCATCTCATTATTCTAAGCATATTTTCTTTTAAGCCCTTGATCATAGTTACAGCAGCTGCTTTCAAACCATTGCTAATTCCAAAATCTGAGTGACCCTTGGGGTTGGTCTCCATCGATTGCCTTTTTGTTGAGAATGGGTCATATTTTCCTGCTGTTTTCTTCTTAGTGCCCATAATACTCTCCTAGAGAGAAAGTTGTTTATCGCATTGTGTCCAGAACATTGTAAAAGTCATGACGGAGAAACTCTGGATTCTGTTCTGTTCCTCCCAAAAAGCATTTTGTTTGTTTGTTCTGTTTTGGTTTAGCGTGGCTAAACTCAGGCCTTCATGCTCCATCTCCCCTGCAGTGACTGGCAGCTCAGGTGGGAAAGCTGGGGACTGCCCATGCTTGCATAGTCAAGGTCACCATCAGCAGTTCCGGGCAAGTTTATACACGGAGGTCGAGCCTCTGTCCCTGAGTCTCCTCTGTCTGGGTTTCCCCCATTTACTGTCTTGTGGCTGTTGGCCCGAAGCCCATCCAGTCTCCTGTAATCCCCAAGCTCTGGGGGTTTTCTGATAGACTTTTTTTTTTTTAATTTAAAAAAAAAATTTTAAAAAAACGCAAGACAAAATAAATAACTGATGGTATATCCTCCTTGACATTGAATGGTCCTCCTCTCAGACAAAGGATCATAAACATGGGAAACTCACCCAGTACCATCTTCTCCTTCAAAGTTCACACCCCTCTCACTTCTTTCTGCTCTATTTCACTCTCCAGGTCTCCCGGGTAGGTATTTATTGTATGTTGTCAAGAGGTTTTGGCTGTCACCTGCAGGATGGTTGGTCACATAAGAGCTACACGGCTATAGTGGAAATGGAATCTTCTGCACATACTGTGCATTGGCTTCAGAATATTCCACTCTAAGGATGTACCATCAGTTATTTATTTTGTCTTGCGTTGTTGGTTATTAATATTATTTTCATTAACTGCTGTTGGCTCAGAGCTCATAACTTTGGCTCTGACATAAAGTTAACCCAAGTCTGACACATGCTTGATTTGAAAGTGAAGCAAGGGACAGTTTCTCTGAGCTCAAGCGAAATTACCCCCATCTGTAAAATGGGGTGATAAGAATAGCAACCATAAATGTTCTTTATGAGACTTTAATGAGGATAATACTTCCACCATATGCAAACAGTTTTAATGAAACAATATATTTAAAACGCCTAGTACAACTCTGGCATGTAATAAATTCAAATTAGAGGTTACTTCCTCGTTCTGTTGTCCTTGTTATCATAATCCTTGTCATTCACTTTCTGCTGTCACTCAGAATGCTCATGATCATAAAAATAGAGGATTGGAGAACAAGTGGCATGTTTCTTCCAGTTTTATAAGTAAATATATTATGAGAGTTTTTTCACGTTATTCCAGTTGTTTTGAGAACACAGTGTTAATGGCTGCATAATACTCTCCTAGAGAGAAAAGTTGTTTATTTGGGTGATCCACGATTTCTGGGAAAAAAAAAAAGTGGAAGTTACACATAAGTATATTGTGCAAATTGCTCAGGGGGTGGAGAGGAAATCCTACAAAACAACTTTATTTCTAATTGCAACCTAGTACTTATAGATAATGTCAACCAGATAAAGTTAAACAGTAGATTTCCAAAGCTCTGATGTTCATTAAAAGTACTTTCATATTCGGACTAATAAAAATGACGTACCGGCCTCATCCCTTTTTAAGGAGATTGAAATGCTCCATCAGCTTTGTTCTATTAAGATCCTCACAGTGATGTTGTGACATGGGTCAAGGTGAAGGAGGCTCTGCCTTGTGGAGAGGGAGTATCAGACGTCCTGATGAGGAAGTGTTCTCTCTAGGAACATCCACAGTAGGAAGGGCCCTTTGTCTCATTCCTCGGGTTCCTCAGCTCTGGAGATGGTCCAGGGCAGGCATAACTCAGATTGGGGATGATAGCCAGCTGCTCGGTCCCAATTCTCTGAGGCTGGAAATCCACACCCAGGAAAACGTGAATGCCTGTGTGTGAAAACAGGGAGGCAAAATTTGGTTTCGCTCCCACTCACTGTCTTTCCAGACATTCATGGCATGAGTATATGAGTGGGGGAGTGATTTCTACTACATCCCTCCTCCTCCTGCCGCGGGGCACTCCACTAAACCCTCTGTCTGAGTGCTGATTATCAAATTCAAATCTCAGGACAAATCTGTGAGACATACCCTTTTGTTAGCAGTATTTTAAAGGCAATAAAACTACATTTCAGATAGTTACCAGCCCCAATGTCCACAGTGTCCCAGTGATACATATTTTCTGAGTGTCTTACACTATTAGAATCAAAGAAGTCTGCTTGTATCTTTTGCAGAAGTAAAAAGGTGTATCCTTCAGAATATAGAAGAAGGGATGAGAAGATCATCAGTGGATGGCAGGGGAGCCCTGGCAGAAAGTTACTGGGGTATTTTGCAGTCCCTCTTAGTAAAGAAAGATCTGCTGGGCAAGTTAGTCTTTTAACTCCAAAACAATCAGATCATTTTAACTATTGAGCATCACTATATGTCAACCACAGTGGCAGACCCTGAGGATATGCTGATAAATGAGACAGAAGTGGTCTGTATCACATGAATCTGATAGAGGAAGACAGGGACTGACCAAGGTGTATGCAGTACTTGGGACATGCGTCAGGGCCAACCACCTAGACCGAGGGTATTTCTAGAGTTTAGGGAACAGGGTATAAGCATGCTCTTCAACAAACAGAGGGTACCATCAGGACAAGAGGTAATAGATTTCCAGATTCAGAAAGATCTCAGCAAGTTGCAACAATGGACTAAAGCAATGGAGATGAAATTTTAGTTCAAGAATTACAACGTACCAATAAGCACAGAATCAGGAGATTTAGCATGAGAGCAACTTAAATGGGAAAGAACAGAAAATATTCCTCTACCCAAGGTCAATATTAATTAGCAAAGCATTTGATGCTGCTGTTTCAATGGCAATGGTGCATTCACACATTTGTTTCACAAGGCATGCAAAGGAAAAGAAAAATATTTTATATCTATTCCTAGATGATATGTTTTGAATAATGTCTTCCCTTTCAACTTCTCTGGTAAGATTTTTTTTTTTAATGGGGAAATAAGAAATGAGTTTGGGAGCAACTAACTTGATCCTTAGTAAGAATGATTCAGAACCACAATGGAAGCTGATGTGCTTTCATGCTCTCTAAATATCTCCACTAAATATACAGTAATTAGATATTTATAAAAGTTCAGATTCTTCCATGACTGAAGTGGAAATGATAATGTACTGATATGGGATATACAGTTTTAAATATGGCATCTTACTACATCCTAAAAATACCTTTGAGGGGAACTCTCATTGGGTATGTCCCACCTGTTTCAGTAACATCAGGACAGCTTCCATAACTCTATACTGAACAGGACTAACAAGGATGTAGTGAAGTTAGAAAGGATAATCAGTATAGGAAATCTAGAAATAAGGCAAGATGGGTGCAGTCTTAATGCTCACTGTAGGAGAAATAAGATCACTGCTGACATGTTGCAGATGTGGAAATTGAGATTTGGAGAAATTAGCAACATGCCCAATATCGCAGAACTAGTGCATAACAGACTCCAAACCACTTTGGCCCCATTAAAATTCTTTGTTTCTCTGTATTACTTTGTGTTGCCTTCCAATATATGAAAAATGAAATTGGTATTGGAGAAGATGCCAACTCAAAGGGAAATTGAAGAGAACTGTTGTTGGAAACTTCTTTTCAGTATGCACCTCCAGCTGTGATAGGATGAGACTTGCACTCCCTCGATGCTTAGAACTTTCTTAATCTTAGCAGCTCGCTAGTTGTTTAACATGCCTGATATTAATCATCTGATTGGGAAGCTAAATATAATGAGTGGTGTCAGGCTGTTAGAATACTCTTCTGCCTATCCCGAGTTATGTTTTATAGAGTTGTCAATATTAATCATCAAGAAATATGGCTCCAGGTGAGTCTCGCCATCTCATCAATATAACTTTGCCAACTGTGGCTCTTTGGAGACCAGAAATTTACAATGAGTTTAGCATGCTGCTCTGGACCTATCATAATTTTTATTATGCTTTGTGGCTGCACTGACTTCCAGGAGAGGCCTTCCTAAAATCCTAATGTGACAGAAATCAATTTTCAGATATAAATTTGGGTGCCATAGGTGGCACTTTTTACACCCAACAAATTGCTTGCCTCTGGTTTTGAACTAATGATCACATAAACAAAAGATTGAAGATAACTGATTGCATTAATGATTGCTGGGGAAATTTTATATGGCTGGGGCAAATTCAGCAAGAGATAGTCAGGGAGAGGATCTATGACCTTGAAAAAGTTTGTTTTTATGTGGAATGTCAGGAGTTTTTGCTTGCCTCTTGTCTTTTTTATTTTTAACATTCACATTTATCCAGAAGCATTCACCTTCCCTTTAGGGTTTAGTCACTCTGTGTAGCAGAATGACCTATGTGACTTTGTTTTCAGAGCACATTTGTGGAGAAGAACCCATGTTAACACCTGTAAAAGGCAGTGTCCTTTCAGCTTTCAAGATAAAATGGAAAATGTATTCATTTATACAGCAAACATTGGGAAAGAAGCAACCAAGGATGCACTTGGCTGCAAGTAGCCAACATGCTTGGTTAAGAATAGCTTCAATAATTAGGGGTCATTCTTCTTGTTGAACAGGTAGCTCCAGGATATACGACAGTTGACATTTGTTTAGCTGCTTAACAAGGCTCTGAGAAAGCCAGGCTATCCCTCTACTTCATTTCACTATCCTTCACTGGCTGACTTTAACCCTCACACTTGTCCCTTCATGGTTACAAGATGGCTGCTGCAGAGCCAACCATCATACCAGCAAGGCAGGGAGGAGGGAGAAAGTGTAAGCCAGATGCATTGGTCCTCTTTTCAATAAAGAGTCTTGCCAGAAGCCACCAGAAGTCTAATATTTATTTCTTACAAGCCAGAAACTTATCACACAGCTACCCCCAACTATAAGAGAGGCTGGAACAGCAAACATTTGTCCATTCCATTGGGGCTTTGAATAAACTCCAAGTTTTATAGCAAGGAGGGGTGGAGAAATAAATATTAGGGAGGCAAACAAACAAGTCACTGTAGGGTTTATGCTCAAATGCGTGTATTTGGGGAACAATGGCTTTATTTTCTTGCCTACAGGACTTCTCAGAGCTTTCAATATGTTAATACCCATTTCGGCATTCAACGGGGAGTAGTTGTGATAGTCAGTATTTGCCAAAGTAAACATAGACCTCCTACTATTATTTTCCTTAGAATATCTATTAATTCAGCAGTGTTCTGAGTGGCACTGTGGAATTCTATCTTATGTCCATCTTGCACCCTTTACTGGGAAATTGAAACGCATTTGTCTTGAATCAACACAGCCTTGCTCTAATTGAGAACAAATCAAGGCCCTAGGTGGGTCCGATGATAAGTAGATGGTGGGTCCAATGAAAAATTATTAGTAGAATGCCAATTCAGATAACAGGCCCCTGATGTCAGGTCTCGGGCAAAATTAGGAGAGGTTTTCTCAGATACAGCCTTGACGACGTAGGACAGTCATACGTGTCCCCCCCCTCGCCTCACCCCACCAAGTAAACTCAGTGAGACCGTGAGCCTAGAAGATATACAGTGGTAGTGGCTAAGAGATGCAGGGTTCAAATCCCAGCTCTGTCCTTTATAAGCCATGTGATCCTGGACAAGATACTCTGAGCATTGGCTTCCTTATCTATAAAACAGGGATTGTTCTGCTTCATGGAAAGATAAGGGAGACTCCATGGGGTAATAGTTATAAAGCACTCATTGTAAGATAGGGAGCCATTTTCAGCCCAGATCCTTTGTTAAGCTCTGAGCTAAACTGAATCCCTTTGTTAAGTCAACATTGGATCCTCCACGTTTTAGGGTCTTGTATAGCTTTGATTTTCAAAGCAAGGTATTTGACACTGCGGCTTTGACCTTAGCATGTGGACCACGCTTTGAACTCAGGCATTGACATCTGCTTTACTGATATTCTTTGCTTCAAGAAATAAGTATAGATCACCAATCCTGAATTCAATTCATAATATATTGCTTCTAGAAATCATACACAAAAACTAAAACAGGCCATTGCTAAAACTGCAAACAGGAAAATTTGCTGTAGTTGTAAAATTGCTGAAATATCAAATCTTGCTGGCATCATGGAAAACCACACAAAACAATGTCCGATGAAAAATTAAACGTGGTGGAAAGAAAAAGAACAAAATAAAATGACCACGGCCAAAACTACACAGAGGAAATGTTATTATTGACTAGAAATCGATGCCAGAATCAAAACTTCTCTCAAAACTCTAGAACTGCAGAATTGGTCTTGGTAGAATAAAGCCACAGAGCAGAACCCATAAGTCAGAAGTTCCTATCAGCAAAATTTAATTTGGCAAAAGCCATCAATGAATCAAACAGTTGCCCTAAAACTTATACATCCCACAATTAATCCTGATGAAAATAATTTCAACAAAGTAAAACTGATTTTTTTCCTGAAGTTGTTTATTCCTTGTAGAAAACTGAACAATGACTTAATTTGGCTAAATAGTTTGCTTGAGAAATACCACTGGGTGAAAATTGTTGATATAATCCTAATTCATTTTAACTGCTTTGAAATAGAAATAAAAAGCTAGCAAGCTCAAAATAATAAGATTAAAACTTTCTGTACTCATTGTAAATGTAATGTTTAACAAAGCACCCGTAGCATTAAAAAAAATCCATATTATTGTTAACTTCTTACACATTCATTGAATTTTTAAACCCAAGAAGATTTTTTTTTTGCAACACTTAAGTCTAATTATCATTGAATACAAGATGAGTGCTACCTACAAATGGCCTTACTTATACACTGAGGGATGCTTAGTGGGATGGATTTAATAATGTTACTAATAAGAGAACCAGGGGGGAGGATGAAGTGTAGTTACCACATTTATTGAACATTTACTTGGGAACTGGCCCCATGACTGGGTAGGGCTTCGTTAATGGTTATCTCACACCCCCTTTGGAATCATAGAATTATTTTAAAAGTACCTGCTTTTCAGACTTTGCCTTAATCCAGATGGGCATTCCCCTTTGGTCTCGTGACAACGAGACTCTCCTCAATTCTTGTGTCTTTAGCTTGTGTTGACAGCTGGCCAGTTTGACTCTGACATGTTATTTTCTTTCTTTTTTTTTTAAAGATTTTATTCATTTATTTGACAGAGAGCGATCCCAAGTAGGCAGAGAGGCAGGCAGAGAGAGAGGAGGAGGCAGGCTCCCCACTGAGCAGAGAGCCTGATGCTGGCCTTGATCCCAGCACCCTGAGATCATGACCTGAGCTGAAGTCAGAGGCTTTAACCCACTGAGCCACCCAGGCGCCCCAGACGTGTTATTTTCTTATGCTGAAGGTGGCTTATCAAGTTTTGTGGGCTTTGTGCTTACCTGCTGCCTGTTAGATTTATAGTTCACAGCGCTGTGACTTTAAATGTCAGCGTTGTCACTATGACAATGGAGCTAATAGGCTGTTGACATTCTCTGGACACAATTTGTGATACCCTTTTCATTTCCTTGAGCATTTTCATGTTTCCAGGTGATGTTTGCCCCCAGAAGCACATCACAAAGCCTAGGGTTTAGTGAAATGCGTCCGACCTCAATCAGCAGCCCATAGGTCCAAATGCCATTTCTGATTCAACCTTGTGCAAACCCGTTTCCCTCTCTGGGTCTCCGCCCCTGTCTTATAGACTGAAAGCGTCATTACCTACACCATGGGATTATTGTGAAAATAAAGTATTTAAACACCCTATATAATCAGAGCTTCTCCCAAGAAATGTGATCTTTTCATGTTTAAAGCTCTCTATACGTGCTCATGTGATATTTTAAAACTTTATAGATTAGAAAATACTTCAGAGAGGGGCGCCTGGGTGGCTCCGTCAGTTAAGTATCCAACTTTTGATTTTTGCTCACGTCATGACCTCAGCATCATGAGATGGAGCCCTGAGCTCTGTACTGGGTGTGGAACCTTTTTAAGATCCTCTCTTCCCCTCCCTTTGCCGCTCCTTCGTCCTCACCCCCCACCCCATTCCCACTCTCTGTCTCTCTCTTAAAATGAAAGAAAAGAAAAAAGATAATACTTCAGATAAATAAATGAGCTCTACTGCAAGTTTCTTGCCAACATGTAGAAGCTGGTAGGTAATGATTGTAACACTTAAGAATAGGGGTTGACCAACCATGGCCCATGAGCGAAATATAGGCCCCTGTCTGATTTCATCAACAGAGTTTCACTGGAATACATTGAGTGATTGCAACAGACAGTGTGGCCTACAAAGCCTAAAATATTGCTGTTGGCTTACAGTGTGCCAAATTTCTTTTTCTTTCTTCCTTCCTTCCCTCCTTCCCTCTCTCCTTCCCTCCTTCCCTCTCTCCTTCCTTCCTTCCTTTCCTTCCTTCCTTCCTTCCTTCCTTCCTTCCTTCCTTCCCTCCTTCCTTCGTTTCTCTCTCTCTCTCTCTCTCTCCTTCCTTCTTTCCTTCTTTCCTTTCTTCCTTCCTTCTTTGAGATGGGGTCTCGCAATGTTGTTCAGTTGGAGTACAGTGACTATCCACAGGCGAAATCCTACTACTGATCAGCACGGGAGTTTTGACCTGCTCCATTTCCAACCTGGGCAGGTTCACCCCTCCTTAAGCAACCTGGTGGTCCCCTGCTCCCGGGATGTCACCATATTGGTGTGAAACTTAGCATATACACCCGAGCAGCTTGGAACTCCTGGGCTCAAGTGATCTTCCTGTAACAGCCTCCCGAGTAGCTGGGACTACAGGCATGTACCACTGCGCCCAGCTGCAAATTACTTTCCTATCTCTCTAGATTCAGATCCCAGTATGCATTTGGTCATGTACTACAGCAGTCAGTGTGGTGGGTGTCAAACCCATTCTACAGACACGTAAACTAAGGCACATCGCTTATAATGGCAGAGCCAAATGTAATCCCAGCCCATTAACACCACATCTCACATATGATCACTAGCTCATAACCTTTCATTCCTTAATTTTACATTATAAAGGTGTTTTCCATTATATAATTAATGCCATGGCTTTATTTTTGAATCATCACTCAGGAAACACCTGAGGGTGGCATAGAGTGAATGAAAGACCTCATATCATCATGGAGCTTATGCCCCTGGCTGTTGTGCACATACCTTATGAGCTCCAAGGGTCTTAATAACACCCACCCACCCCATCACTTTGGCTCACCGAGTACTAGCATATATGTTGCCTGCCCCTACAACATGAACCACATGGGTTGATGGGAGAAGGAGTTCATAGCCCAATGGAAGATTGCCTTTAGGGCATGTACTTGATTTCTAAAATGCTCTGTGGACTACAAAGGTCATGAAATATACTGTGATGGCTTATTTGCCATTCATTGCTATCTCATGACTTTGCTCTACAGACTGGAAACAGGAGATCGATCTGAGTAACCACTAACAAAGTCAAAAGGTTTTAGGGAATATGGAGATGAATGCATCTCATATTTTAATGTGCATGTAAGCTTGCAGATGACGTTTTGAGGACCATGCTGAGAGGAGCAAGATACCAGTGAACAGTCAGGTTCTTTGAAGATCCCTTAGATTTGATGATGGGAGCAAGAAACCTGGGTGGATTTTGAAGTTTAAAGGCAAGAGTTTGAGCAGCGAAGCCCAGCCCAGCCAGCCCACAAAACTGTGATCACTCCATGTAGATGGGAGACCTTGGGAGTCATCCTCACCCCAGAAACTATCTATCCCATTCACCAATTTCCTCTCTCTCCTAGCCCACGCTTTCCCCCAGTTTCAGGCTGCTCCTTGCCCCCAGCCCAGTCTACTTTGTGGTTCAGAACACCTTAGCCAGATCCCTGGTAGAGACGTTGAGGCTTTTTTTTTCCCTCTGTTCGAGTTCAAGTGAGGAAAGCCAGCAGCATTTCTAGCACAGACTTCACTCAGTAATTCTGTCAGACTGACTCGCAAGTCTTCCCACCCTGTCTGCTCAGATTGCACAAGCTAGTGATTAAAACTTAGAACAATAATTAGACCTTTATTTTCAAAGCAAATTTGGTTTCCAGACCAGACTTCCACATTCATTACAATGCACATTAATAAAAACAAATCTGGGCACATACGCTTTTTATGCTTTTGTGCTATAAAATCTATCACAGCATTAAAACAATTTAAAAAGATATTCATTCATGACCCTCCCCTCCGCAGAATACTCTGTGAACATTCCCTTCTGTTTCTCATCCAGATATATTGCACACATATATGTACACATAGTATACACACACAAGTGTGTAATTTTGCCACTTATTATATGATCAACATTTTCTCTCTTGTCGTACGATCTTACTATTTCTATAGGCTGCACAGTATACCTGTAGTCAACAAACCAAAATGTTTGGAAACATTAAACAGTTCTTGTGAAACATTCTAGTGGTTTCCTCCCTCCATTCCACCCTCCTTCCTTCTTTCTCTCTTTTCTCTTTTTCCCCACTGGCCTCTTCTGTCTTCTCCCTACTTCATCCTTCTTCATCTTCTTCTATTATCAGAAAAACTATGCTCCCTGAACCTTTGAATTATTCCTTTAGGGTACATCCTCAGCCAGGAGGAAGAGGAACATTTCTTCCCTTTCTCCCTTTCTTCCCTTTCTCAAACATAGTTTGAGAAGCCTAATGGCCAAATCAGTCATGTATTGGTATTTTCTATAAAAATCTCAAAGGATGACATCCTGAACATATTTTATGTCTGCCAGGCCAACTGAGTAACTCTGAATTAATTCCAGCCCCTTATAATTGCACCCATTCCTGGGGCTGTTACATTGAGTCCTGACTGATAGCTTGCCTCAGACCAGGTGCTGATGCTTGGCTCAGCCCCAAAGCCATGAACTGGTCTTGCACAAGTCTCTTTCTCTTCCTATTCTTCTCTAAATATGTACTTTAGATGTTAGTACCTTAGCACATAAAATTATCCTGAAGAATTAATCCACTAGAATATGAGCTTATTGAGGGAAGGATTTTTTAAAAAATATGTTTCCCTCACTATTGTATACCCAGAACTTAGAACATCACATGGTAGGTGTTTAATAAATATTTGTTTCATGAATCATGGTGGAAAAAAAACAAACCTGTAAGATCAGAAAAGCAGTGGTTCTTAAGCCTTCTGAGAATAAGTGCACCCCTTGCATCTGTGTTAACAAATATAACTTCTAATTCATTTTGATTATGTTCATTTGAATATGTAATTTGTAATTCAATATAAGTTCAAATTCATTTGACATCATCCTACCCAGTAGAACTTTATAAATAGTAAGTGATCTGTACCTTATGATACATTTGGTCTTTATTATGTCAAGATAGTCCCGATTATTCTCATTTTATAGAAGCAAAGCCAGGACTAGCCCCTTGGTGTGATTCAAGTCCAGCCTGCCTTGAGTTAACTGCCTCCCATTACACCTTCATTGATTTGCACAACCTTTGTGTTCTTAGGATTTGATTGATGGTGATTGTTAGTGCGGATAATTTGGGCTCCCTTATAACGATCGAGACAGTTTTCCCAAGTCAAGGCCTCAGATGATTAGGACAAGGCAAGTGCTGAAGCCATTCTCAACTTCATCTGGAAATTTCTAACTAGAGTCCATTAACTTGTCAGCCCCCGTTCCTTCTGAGCACCATACTGATATAATAAAATCGTGCAAATCGATAGAAACCTTAAACCGGCTTCATTCGTCTTCCTTTGTTAGTATTCTTTTTTATTTCTTCTTTCATTTCTACTTTCTTTCTCTGGCACTTTAAAAGTAAAATTGTGTCTCTCATTGGCTGAGAAATTCTGTTTTCAGTGTACATTTGGAGTTTGTTGGAAATCCAGGCACCTCTAGCTTTTCCCAAACCCACCTGTTATTAACCCCAAACAATAGGAAACTAACCTTATCTAGAGCCCCCTGGCAAATCTAGACTGTCCTGTTGAGATTGCAAATCTAGTAAATTAATTTTCCTCAAGTGTAACATGGCTCAGTAACTATGTGGGAGATGATCTGAAAGTTTTGCAGGACTGTTTACTTGAAGAATTAATGGTAATACTGTTTTTGCCCAAGATTTGTACAGAAAGAAGCTAAATCATTCTCTGAGTTGACAGGGAAAGGCACTGTGGTTGGCATCTCCTGATGGGAACGTGAGAGTGAGGATGGTTGGCAAAGTGCCTTATTGTTCTCTTCCTCCTTAATGTTGCTCACTTGGTTCTCTTGGGAACTTTTGGACTCAAACTATAAAAGAAGCCATCGCACCTTGCCTATTCCTGGCAAGATTAACTTCTTGCTCTATGTCCTCCCCATTCTCAAGTTTCTGTCTTCTCCCACATTTACAACATTATTGGAATAATTGACTCTGTAACATGGATTTATCTCCAAGTGGACACATTTGGATTTGTTCTGAGGAAACACCATGGTTACTTTCATATGCTGATTTTGTACTGACAACATGAGGGCCAGCCCATCCATCAAGGGCTGTAATATGGGCCCACAGCTCTCTCTGAGAGCAGCCAGAGACTGAACATTACCCTGAAGGAAGGGCTCGGTCGGGGATCTGCAGCCGCTCTGGACGTACGTTGACAATTTCCCTGCTCCCAGAGAATTTATCCTACAGCTCCTGTAATTCAAGATGGAAAGCGCTCTCTCAGTACCGTAGCTGAAGGACTGATCACAGAAATGACGGTGCGGTCACAGAAAAATGTTCCCTAGGCTATGAACACATTCCATGAGTATTTTATTTTCATCACGACTCATGATTTCAATTTTCAGGACTGAGAGTCTCTGCTGAATCCCAATTTAAATTCTTAATATGAAAGTCTGAGCTTTACAGACATGTACTGATGTAGTCAGTCAGTTTGGGTTTGATCCCCTTGGACTGACCACCGCTGTGTGCTTGGAGGGGACTGGCAAGCTTGCACCCCCGAACGATGCTGTGCTAATCAGATGTGGTGTTTTCTCCTTTACTCTTGATCTACCGTAAAAGTAGATTCAAGGCTACTGTTCAATTTGCACTTGGAAATGATGATTTTTACACCAGCATTCTTAATGTCTGAGTTTTAGTTTAAAGGGGAAAGTGCCTATGCCTTTGAAAGTCAGGAGCATGATAAAGTTGCAATCTGATAAAAGAAAATCCTCTGAACATCTTTGACAATAAACAAAAATCTTGTCTTTTGAATAATGTAAAGATTCAGTGTACCTCTGGAGAAATATTCATATGGATTTAAATCAATATGTCCCGATTTGTCACTGATTCTCCTCATGCTTTGGACAAATTGCTTAACCTTGCTAAGCCTCAGTTTTGCTCAACAAAAGTTGATATTACCATATGGATGGGTGATTCATTTGCCTTTGCTTTTATCATTAAAAAGAAACATTTGGGCTAAGAGATATGAAACATTTCTACACATAAATACACACATCTAAGATTAATTAAAGTTCATGTAATGAGAAAGCACAATCCTTAATAATAATTCAATAATCTAGGCTTGCCTTAGTCTATTGTAACATTGATCTTTTCTTCTGAGGTTGGCCCTTTGTACAAGAGCAAGCATTGTTCTTCCTTAAAAAATAAGACTTTGCAAACTAAAAAAGTCAGAGTATAGACATGCATGATTGAAGTCTGCAAAGTAATTAAACATTTACAATTACAGCAGTTACTAAAGCAGGACTTGAGGGGTACAGACAGTACCCCACTAATTGCTCGGGGCAGTCTAGCCTCCTTGGTGACACCTACTTCCTCCATAACTTCCACAACTTGCTTGACTGGAAGCCTTCTGAGAAGGAGTGGCATCTTTATAATGTAGGTAAGAAAGACATTCCGTGTAAGTTAGATGCTATGGGAAGAGATGCAAAAGCAGGAAAACATAAAACTTGTCCGGTGAACAATGTGTAGTAGCATTTGATCTAAAGCACATGATTCCTATATAAAAAAAAGAAATTTAAAAAATTGTCTAGGCTCCAATTTCAGAGGGCCTTGAAAGTCAAGCTAAGAAGAGTGAGGGGACTATACTATTAGAAAAGAAGTCAGGACTTAGCTGTTCATTTCTTCTTACAACAAATATTCACTGTATAATCAGGATAACCTTTGCTAGATAGTACTTCAGACTTCCTAGTCTGGAACCATTTCTCGGACTGAAGGAGGATGAGACAGTAGGACAAGAGGGTGAGTGTGTTGGAAGGCTATGGAGATGATCTGGGTGAGAAATGGTACTGGTACTGGTACGGCACATAGGAAGGAGTATTTGGGACCAAACCGAACAACATGGCATTGAGAAACATTCTTTGGCATTTCAGTGGTTGCATGGTGATGTATAGTAAATGCCTTCAACTAATTACAGTTTGCCTTCCAATAATATCACAGCACTTCACATACGACATAAGAATCTTACGACAGCATACTTCCATCTTTCCCTTGGTGGAGAATATTAGCAGTATTGCTGTTACACATTTTACTTTTATCATATGATGTAAATAAACCCCACAATACATTGTTATTATTTCTGCTTTAAACAATCAGTTACCTTTTCAAGGCATGTTTTAAAAAATTCAGAAAAAAATTTCATCTGTCCTACATACCCACCATTTCTCATGCTCTTCATTCCTTTGTGTAGACCCATATTTCCAGCTGGTATCACCTTCCTTCTAGCTGAAGGACTATTTCATGCTTCTTATGGTGCTATTCTGCAGCTGGTGAATTCTTTCACCTTTGGAATATCTGAAAGTGTCCTTATTTTACCCTCAACTTTGGGAGATATTTTCCCTGGGTTTAGAATTCTGAATGGAATTTTTTTCCTTTGAGCATTTTAAAGATTTGCTCCATGGTCTTCTGACTTGCATTGTTTTTCACAAGACATCAGCTGTCACCCTTATCTCCTTTTTCTCTGTAATGTATCTGTCCTCCCCACCCCCAGCTGCTCTTGAGATTTTATTTTTATTACTGGTTTGAAGCATTTTGATTGTGATAAGAAACATTTAGAGGTGAATCAAGAGAGCACTGAAACAGATAAGATGTGAGCACTGGAAAAAGAGATAAAATAAATATGGGCCTGCACAGATTAATTGAAACTGATAGTTGCTTCTTTGATACCAATACCAACTATCTTTTCAGGTGGAAGAAAGATAGCATTATAAAATGTACCCCAAAAGTAAAGTAATATCCAACACATGTAAAGCACAATATATACATAAACAATATGTACACACACATACATACACATAATGTATACACATACCTTTTATACCTACAACAACCCTGTGACATAGATTCCATAATCTCCATTTTATACACATTACGACTGTGGCACGGAATAGTTGAACAAATTTAGCACAATACTAGTAAGTGGCAGAGCTAGGATTTGAATACAGGCCATCAATTTAACAGTAATGCCAGCAACTGCTATTCTAAACTGCTTCTTACAGTAGACTATGGCCAGGAGTACCAACAGCAGGATATTGATAGATCCAGAGGGCACCTGTATTACAAATACCCAACATTAAAGGACATAGAAGATGCTCATTACAAGGCAATGACCTACTGTCCGATCTTCCAGTCTCCCACTTAGATAGTGAAGTTACATCACATAGAAAATGTCCATGATCTTAGAGGATAGACTTCTGGCTAGACAGCACAATGGACTATGAAGCTCCTACTCACTTATGTTTCTCCAGCGTAGCCATCAGAAGACAGAGACTTGGCAGGTGAAATGGAGGGAGTTCATAAACATGTTTGGACTCATATATCTGCCTGGACAGCATAAGAAAGAAAGGACACAAAACCAAAATTCTAGCTAATCCCTCTTGCCTACCTGTTGCAGTGATAATGATAGCCATCATTTAGAGAGAATCTTCTAGAAGCAAAGTGCTCTGTTTGTTATTTCTGCTCCTTAGAATAACAACGCATACTGCCACTACTCCAAATTTGATGCTTTTTTTTAACATTCAAACATTCTTTGCAAATTACTTAACTTCCCTGTGCGTTGGTTTTCTCATCTGCAACATGAAGTTTTGAGGATTAAATGAGTTGATTCATCTGTGAAGTACTTAGAATAGTCCCTGGTGTATGGCAAGCACTCAGGAAGTGTTAGACGGTAGTCTTGGTGTCTCTGTTGTTTTCTTCTACCTACTTTAAGTCCTGCTTTGTCCATCCAAATCTTAAGTCAGCATTCAGCCTACTATCCTGATTGCTTTGCTCAGGCACAATCTTTTTTTTCTGCTAACAGTCAGTAAACACCACTTAGCCACACAGGCTCATTCTGACTCCTTGATTAGATTCATTATTCACTCCATTCATGTCATCTGAGCACTTATCAGGTACCAAGAATTGTTCTGGTTTACAAGGGTTGTAATAGTAAATAAGAAGTAAAAATCAGATCTCTGCTTATAGATCTTATATATTGGTGTGGAGTGGGAGTATAGACAAAAAATATATAAATAAGTTAAATTGTGATATATTAGATGGTAACAGTGTCATGGACATAAATAAATCATGAAGAAGAAATAGTAAATGCTGGGGGAAATCATGCAATCTTGGACACTGGGGCTTGGAAAGACTTCACTGAAATAAGAGTACAAGCCATTGAGACCCAGGTGTAGGGCATTAATGGATGGGGTACAGCAAGTGCAAAGGCCCTAAGGTAGGAATGTTTATGATACAAGAACTTTGAAGAGGTTAGTTCTACTGGACTGGAGTTAGCAAAGGGTAGAATTGTAGGAGATATGGTTGGAGGGTGAATGGGGTGGAACAGATTGAACATGCTCATATACATACAAATACATGTACATGTGTACAGACACACACACATGCACACACACGCACACACACACACACACACACACACACACAATCACCCTGTGTTATAATTGAATAGGGCCTCACAGGCCATTGTAAGGATCTTGCCCTTTATTCGGATAAGATGGGGTGCCACTAGATGTCCTGAGACAGGCGCCCTGGAGCTTATAAATAAATGATGAGCCGATGTTGGAACAGAACTTGGAGTTGGCAAAGCATTCCTACATCCTTCACAAGAGTTCTGTTGTGGGTGGGATCAGTCCACCCATTGCAGAATTGTGGAAACTGGTGCTCCGTAAGGGTAATAAACTCCCTCGTGGCCTGCAGCCTCCGTGGAAGAGGCGAAATAGAAGTCAAGGTCCCCTAGCTTCCAGCCCAAGGAGCCCTGCTACAGCAGGCAGATGCTGAGCCCCTCACAGGTTCTGAGTTTGAAGCCCACGGTTCTATAGTTTCCGTCACCGTTTCTTATGCCCACCTCTCCTGGGCTCTTCCCCTGCTGTGTCCTACAAGCTGTAATGCCCCTGCTGGAGTAAGAACTGAGGGCCTGCTCATGGCAGGTGAGCGGTGCAGTGCAGGACAGAAGTGACAGAGCCTTCAGGTGGGTCAGGAACAGCCATCCCCTCAAGGGGCACAGCCCCCATGGGCTTGTGGCTACATAACACGAGGTGAAATTTCAGCCCTCAACCACTTCCTTCAAGGGCCTTTGTGCAGTGCACATCCTTCACCACTGTAAACGGCAGCCGACACCTCTTCATGAATTTTTGTATTCCATACATCATGTAACAAAGTGCAAGTCACATAATAGGTACTCAGTGAATCAGGCTGATTGGATTCTTTCTCATTTTTCACCTTCAATATAATTAATACCCTTTATATGTCAGCTTATGGGAAGAGATATAAATGATTCTGCAAATATTTATTGAGCACCTATTATATGTCAGGCACTAGTCAAGGTGCAGGGGATGCAACTATGGAAAAATCCTGGCCTGATGGGGCTTTCATTCTAGGAGAGGAGACAGATATTTATTGAAATAAATCAGTGTGAGTACATTAGATTGTCATCTTGCAAAGAAGAGAGAAATGAAGTATGGAAGGGGGCATGATGTGCGAGCGAGAGAAGTACAGGTGAGAGGGGCCAACAGTGGGGCAGGTGACACTTGAGGAAAGATGTGTAAGGAGTGAAAGCAGCATTGTGCAGGCAGAACAGTGGCCCCACGGCAGCCACGCCCCCGTGCCCGGGACCTGCACAGCTCACCTTCCAGGTCGATAGAGATTTTGTAGATGTGATTAAACTGCAGATGTTCAGATTGGGAGATGCCCCTGGAAGATCCAGTGGGTCTAATATAATCACAAGAGAGCCAGAGAGAGGTTCGAAGATGCTGCGCTGCTGTGGAGAAGGGACCAGGAGCCAAGAAATGCAGGCAGCAGCTTCTAGCAAGTGGGAAAGGCAAGGAAACAGATTCTTCTCTAGAGCCTTGGGAAGGAACAAAGCCCTGACAGCCTCTTGATTTCAGTCCAGGGAGACCAGTTTGGGACATCTGGCCCCAAAGGGGTAAGATAACTTCGTGTTGTTTTAAGCTACTGTCAGTTACAATTTGTTATAGCATCAATAGGGAACTAATACAACAGCTCTGTAAGTATCTGCAGGGGCGAGCACTCCAGGCAGGGAGAGCATGAGATGCAAAGGCCCTGGGGTAGAACTTATGTGGATGTTCCAGGATGCCAGTGCAGCTGGACTGAGCCAGAGTAAGTCACAGGGACTTGAGGTGACAGGAGGCAGGGGGCAAGTGACATGAAACACTCGAGGACAGTGCAGAGACACTGGTTTTACTTCAAGTGCTAGGAGGCCCCACTGGGGAGTGACATCATCCATTTCATATTTTAAAAGGACCACTCCCACTGCTGGAGGGAGGAACGGGGCCTGCTGAGGCAACAGCAGAAGCTCAGGGACCAGTTGGAAGGCTTTTGCTATAATCCAGACAAAGAGGATATTGGCCAGGACCAGGGTGGTGGCAGTTGGGGGAGGGCCAGGGAATGAGAAGCACTTAAAGTCTGAACATATTTTGAAAATGGAGCTCAGGGACCTGATAAAGGATAAAGGTACTATGTATAAGTTAACTGGAAAAGATCCTGAATAAAATTATCTGAGTAATTAAAATTTTAACGTGTCAAGATAGCACACTACAGGAAGGAAGAGGTGGCGTGGGTGACAGCCCAGGCTCCTCACGCGCCAGCAGCATGTCCTTGAGCAAGCTGTTTAACTCCTCTGGGCCCTCAGTCTTCTCATCTGTAGCATGGGAGTATAGTGGTGCTGACATTACGGAGATTATATGTGTATTAACGGAGAAAAGCGTTTGTAAGTCTTCGTGTGAAAGCAACGTTAAGTGCTCAGTGTTCCCTCTCATCATTTAGAATTCGCTGATTTTCAAAGATACTTTCCTCTTTGTAAAAATGCTCGAAGAATTTAATGTGAAGCCTTGGAAAACAAACAGAATTGCTCCCCTCCTGTGGGGCAAGTTCACAGAGTAGCTGGGATGCCAACATATTTCTCTGAGTCCCATAATAGATTTTTCTGAGCTCCATTATCAAATAGTTTCTGTAGTTGTCAATCCTGACTTTGAAAAAGGAGCCTGATCCTGCGGTCTTTTAAGGAAGAAAGGGTATCACATGGCAACTGAATATTTATACCACGCTCTCCTCTCTTCAAGCCGTTGTTGTTTTACCATGCTGACATCAAAACCTCGGGGCCAGGGAAACCTCAGATGCTGGAGAATATCAGACGTGGTCCTCTCCCCTTTTTCCTGGTAGATCTGACGCACCTTTGAACCTTCAAAGGCCGCAGCAATCAATGAAGTGGGGGAGATACGTGACATTGCAGGCATCACCGTGAAAATGCATTTATTAATGTAAAGTGCGACGTGTGGAAGAGCAGTGGAGGCTGAATTAAAATGTGAGGAACTGTAATCCAGTGGAAAACCACAGAACAAAGGGAGGAGAGAGACATGGGGCAGGCTGATGAAAGACACTTTGCTGACTGGGGACTTCACTGAAGAGAGCTACATAAAAGGGAGATTACTGCTTAAGTAGGTTTATGTAACCCTGCTGTCTTAATTAAAATGTCTTTAACAAAAGAGGAAGAGGAATAGGACTGGAAGTTTGGGGGAGGCATCAGTGAAAGAAGAAATTTATAGAGGGGAGAAAAAGGAGGATAATTTATGTTAAATATTGAGAACGACTCCCAAAGCAAAGTACTCTTGAATTCCAATCATGAAGGATATTTAAAAATTGGATGGACCAAGGAGGCGATTGGCATTAGCGGCAGCGTGGGAAATGGCTTTCTAATTTTAGAGCTCACAGCCATAACCTGGAGAAGTTAACAACCAAAAACAACCAAGTGGATAAAAATGGGAGGAGTGAAGATCTCAGAAACAGACCATATGGGGGCACCTGGGTGGCTCAGTTGGTTAAGCCACTGCCTTCAGCTCAGGTCATGATCCTAGAGTCTGGGGATCGAGCCCCGCATCGGACTTCCAGCTCTGTGGGGAGTCTGCCTCTCCCTCTGACCTTCTCCCCTCTCATGCTCTCTCTCACTCTCTCTCTCTCTCTCAAATAAATAAATAAAATGTTTAAGAAAAAAAAAAGAAATCAAGACCCAAAGAAATAACAAAAAGAGGCAATGTTGTTTTTGTTGTTGTTAAAAAAAACCCAAAAAACAAAAAAACAAAAACAGACCATGTGAAGACACTGAGTAGTCCTGGTAATGAGTCTTTCCTTTCCTCAAAGGCCAGGATACTATCTGAGATGGAATGTGCCATCCCAAAGGGGAGGACAGCTGTCACCCTCTGTTTTCTGGAAGCTCAATTTGGGGCCCGCTTTTCCCAGAATCACTGTAAGATTTGGCCTCAGAAGCTGGGTTTTTGTTGGGGTGTAACAGTAAAGAAGCACCTGGTTTTGTATTTGATAAAGTCCTACCCTCTTTTCCTCCAATTCCCCCGTGCAGTAACTCAGTGACATCTGTCAGCAAGCAGTCTCTCCTGGAGCGGGCCCACGTGAGGTCAAGCCTCATCATAGGGTTTTGTGCCTGTAGGGACAGCCAGGCCTGTCTTCTGCCAGTTAATGAGGTGACTCGGCTGCAGGGGAGCAGAGAACATTGTTCCTTCCAACCTGATGATTAAATGCCTCGGGTGTTAAGTGAGACACAAGGTTCTTCTCTTCCCGGAGGTCACCTTAAGGCGTGGGAAAAGTCAAAAAGTCCTTCCAAAAGAGAAGAAAAGAGATCTTATCTGCTTACCATTTGATATCAGGTAGTGTTGATTAAACAGATCATCTTTATTAAGGTTTAGAGAAGGAGGCCTGCGATTGCATACTAATGGGAACTGGCCAAAGAAACCTGAAATTAGTAGGAACTCTCCAGGAGCCTCTCCCTGACTTGAGTAAGAGAGTGACACACCTAGTGTGTGTGTGTGTGTGTGTGTGTGTGTGTGTGTGTGTGTGTGTGTGCGCGCGCGCGCGTGTGTTATCCTGCAGGTAGAGAAGCCTGGAAGTGAGGGAGGAAGAATATCCTAGTCCCAGGAACAACACAAATGAAGGCATTAAGTCATGAGAGAGCACGGCATGTTAGGGCAAAAGCAACATGGTCGGAACTATAGGAATAGGCTCCAGAGAGAGGTGTGGGAACCGCTGGGGAACGCCCTGCCATGGCAACACGAAATCCGTTTTCAGTGCTCATAATGATTTGGGAATATATTCTAGCACCTTTAAAATGTTCATAACCCTTGACCTAGTAACCCTACTTGGGCTAGTCCATTCCAGAAACTCCTTATATGAGACAAGCAAACAAGTAAACAAATCATACTGCGCATACATTGATCTTTTATTTGCATTTTGTTTATAATAAAGAAGGGGAAATATCCATTTGACGAGCATGAGGACAAGGGAATGGTTAAATGCGTGTTGACATGCCCCCATGATGTACCTGTGTTTACAGTCTACAGTGACATGGAGGGAAAGAAGCTTTGCCTTTATCATTAGGTTCAGAAAGCAAGGTACAAAATTGTTCAGACCCTTCAATTTCAACTTAAGCAGAAAATATATTAAAACCTGGAAGGAAGAACACTGAAATACTATTCTGCTTGTATGAGACAGTGTTGCAAGTAAATGAATTCATTTTTTGTCCTGATTCCAAGTAGAATAGGTTCATTATAGAAACTTCAGCAAGTATGTTAAACTACTACTTACTCTCAAATCTTTATCTCAGTGTCTGCTTCTGGGGAGCCTGGACGAAGAGTGCTGAGGTCCTGGTTGTCATGATTCTAGCATCCAGCGGGTTCATGGGTGAGAGGAAATGATAAGACACGAAGAATCCACAGATGAGCAAAGGAAATGTGATGGTCATGGCAGGGAACATGGTCCTAGAGAAGGACACATGGATTCGGGAAACCCTCCGGGGCTGATAAACGCTTGGGGAAGAAGTATGATGGGAATGAAGTAAAGTCTCTATGAGACATAAGGGTGTAGTCCTTCAGTTCTGAGAGAGGGAGGCAGGCACCCTTGTGGGTTGCTGCAGGGGTGGGTGGGGCAGGGTCCTCGCTTTGGTTTAGGACACGCTGAGGTTCCTGCAGGATAGTCCTGTACCGTTTACAGTGGAACTTCCTTGGGGGAAAGCACATAGCCAACACCCAATAAGCACTCACCGAATTGAAACGGATTCTTTTTCCACACGTGGGTTTTCTAATGGGGGCTTTCTTTCTTTCTTTTTTTTTTTTTTAAGATTTTATTTATTTATTTGACAGAGAGAAACACAGCCAGAGAGGGAACACAAGCAGGGGGAGTGAGAGAGGGAGAAGCAGGCTTCCCGCCCAGCAGGAAGCCCAATGTGGGACTCAATCCCGGGTCTCCAGGATCATGACCTGAGCCGAAGGCAGTCGCTTAACCAACTGAGCCACCCAGGCGCCCCTTTTCTTTAAAGGCCACTTATGCAGCCCCGAAAGCATGGGATCTGGGGTACGTGCTCACACATCTAGAATACACACTCGGGTTAATCCAGCTGTTGAGACAGGAGTACACATGTGTATTAGGAAAACAAGTCCATCTGTAAAACACTGCAAGATGCCTCCAGGTGTTCAGAATCACAACTTCACCTGAATACTGTATCAATGCCGGAAGAGACACAGGGAATTGTATCCATTAGATCCCCATCACCATCATATGCGGTTGAGTGGACCTCTGACTGAAGAATCTAAATATGTTTTAAACAGTTTTCCCTTCCAATGAAACCGGCAAGTCCTGATTTGTGTTATTATTGGTCCTGAGAGATTCAGGAAATATTTTAGAGGTGGCTGCATTTTGGAAGTGGGATTTGACAAATTTTCATCCACAGCATATGCTTGTGTTTTATTTCTTAACTAGCAGTTCAAATGTGGGGAATTTGACATTTTAGAGCAAGTGGTAGAATGTGTGTGGTGGGGGGAGGGCAGTTGTTGTTTTACTTGTGTCTGATTTTTAAGTTCAAATTTTCAAATATAGGGATGGTTTAGGGTAACCGAGAGCAGGAAAGAAAGCCCCTTTAAGGATATGTGTTCTCCAGGGAGGGCTCCTCGGCTCTGACAAGAAGAGCCAAAGGCAAGGTCAGATTCCAGACTTTTGCTAAAAACCATTCAGTGGCTTCTCGTGGTCCTCGGGATTCAGGGCAATCCGGTAGACCAGGTCTGGCTGCTCTCCCTTGCCAGCCTCTTTTAGGGCTGCTGGGAGCCGACCCCGGTCTGCTCCAGCCCTTCTGGTCCTTGGCCATCTCCTGCTTCTGTATCTTCTGCCCTGCACTTCCCCAGGCCTGGGGCTCTCCCTCCTCCTTGTCCCTCCACCTGCCTGAATTCCACGTGGCCTTCCCACCTCAGCCTCATTGTCATCTCTTCCAGAAAGCGATGGTCTTCTGCTGAGTAGTCCAAGGGGTGGATCTTCTGAATGATTTCTATAGAGTTCATCACTTCACCAAGCGCTGAGCACTCTAGGATGAAACATTTCAAACACGGGGTGGTAGTAAATATTGTTGTCAGAAAACAGATTCCCAGAGTGAAGAGGAAATGAAAAAGGAGTACTAGGCATCTTGCTTATTTACTTATTAGACACAGTTGTAGAGCAAGTACTCTAAACCAGACACTGTGCTAAGCCCATTACCTAGATTACCCTAATTCTTACAATAACCCCAAATTTATTTAATAATTTGGGGGTTTAATACTATTAAAAAAAAATACCTTTGGACACCTGCTAGGTGCCAGAGGACACTCTAGGAAACCTGGGAGACTCGGTGCCTGCCCTCCTTGTGGGAGGCAGTACAGACAGACACTGAGAGACTGATGGTCCCCAGTGAATGTATTATCAGAAGCTGAGACCGAGACTCTAGAAAGAAAGGGCAAGCTGCAGATAATCCCCATAGCACAGAGCCTGCTGACATGGTGTTTCAGCTGAGAGCGGAAGGGTGGAGGGGATCAGTCAGGTACCAGAGGGGAGGCTTAGGGAGGGGGACTGCTAGGCGATAAGCCCTCAGGCAAGCATTGACAACCCATGGATCCTGATAGGCCTTGTGTAGCAGAAGCAGAATCTGGATGACATGAGGGCACCTGAAGTCAGAGATGTCCTCTATGGCCAGAATACTGGGGGAATAATAGTGAACCAAGCCCTCATCAGTGTCTTGCCTCTCAGGCCTCCTAAACTTGCTGTAGAAAGTTTGCTGTTTGCTGATTGTTTCTTCCTTAAGTAGGCAAACTTCAGCCCCAGGAGTTAATAAAGCAAATTTTAAGTCTCGCCCAGGTACAGCAAAAACTGGCTGAGCTGTGCATTTGATGGCATACAAAATGTGAATGGAGGCACACAGAACCCTCCTCCTGGCAGCTTTCGGCACAATGAGATCAGCTGCAAGAGTGGAATAAATTGGAGATTGATTTCTGTAGTTCCATTCATTTGCAGAAATTTGCAGACAATTAAGTCGTCCCCCTGCAGTACAGGTAGCTGATCCTTTTAGCCAGAGGCTGATTGAGATTTGTGGTTTATCCTCTGCACATGGAGAGTTGTGATTCGGGTAAGCAGGGCTAAGGAGCTCTGTGCGGACACAGGCCTCCGCGTCCAGGTGGGCACCAGCTGGGCCTGTGGAGATGAATAGCATCGCGCTTAGGGCAGGGGGCCTGCGCTCACAGATGCCAGGTTTCCCATGCTTCAGCTGAGAGCTTGAAGTGACTTTGGGGAAGTCGGTTGCGTCTTTGGAGCCCCGGGCCAACAGGGGTGGTGGTTCTACCTGAGTTGTTGGATGGATTAAATGGGACACTGGTATGGTGTGCTCCGCATGGCACCCAGCATGACTCTACTCCGTGAATGGCAGTATTCGCTACAGTAGACCTGGTGAGTCCAGGACAAGGATGCCAAGGAAATCTTGGGCTTAGGAAGATGGGAAAGGGACAGGCTATGTGACCTGATGACTAGAGTTTGGAATACAAGCTTCAAACTCTCCAAAGGAATAATCTTCAGGATCCTTTAACCAGACGTGGAATTCAAACCCAAAAACATCACACCTTTGCATGAAACGGGTAAAGGCTCCTCACCGCCCAGGAGTACCTCTGATCTTCCCACCTTGACCTCCAGCACTGCCAGAACTTACAATAGTAGGAGATAGAATGAAGGCAGACATCTGTGGCTTCTTCACTGAGTTGGTACTGTTTCCCCCTCTCATTTATTACCTGATAAAAAACAAGGACTGGGAGGGAGGGGGAGGCAGACCTAACTTCTCTGGTCACTTCTGGCCCGTGTGAGCTTTGGCTCACGAAGGTCCTCTGACAGGTGGCAATCAGGTCCACGCTACCTTCTGGCCTTGGGTTCAGTGTGAAGGGAACACGGTTGTTCCTCTCAAATCTCACTGCTTTCTTGGGGTGGCCTCAGGTGAGCGTGCTGGGAGGAGACAGTGAGAACCAAAGCCTGGGGTGTGGTCCCAGCAGTGGAGGGTCCCAGCTGGGCCAAAGCCTTCCTGTTCACCTTCACTTCTGGAGCCCCTCGCCCTTGCAGTGCACACTCTGGGCACCGTGCCTTGACAGGTTGCGTAGGTGGCTTCTGTGGGAACAGAGCTTGTCATGGACAGGTGTGAGGAAGAGGCTCACTGGGAAGAGGTCTTGGCATCCTCACCTGGGAGGGAGTGAGAGCAGCAGGAGGCTCAGCCATCATGCGACCCTGCTGCACACGATCCCACTGGTGGCCGGAGGCCTGGGCCCCTTACGGTCACTGGGTATCGGCTCACTCCCTCTCTCCTTCACTGTCCTCACACCATGGAGGCAAGTCCATGAAAACGCTGTGAAAGTGTATCGTGATTCCCTTTTCTGAAATAGAGAGAAGGCAGATGTGTAGAGACAGAAAGTAGATTGGTAGTAGACCAGGCTTGGAATAGGGGAGTGGCTGTATATGGGCACCAGCTCTCCTTTGGGATGATGGAAATGTTCTGAAATTAGATTGCAGTGATGATTGCTCAACTCTGTAAATTTCCTGATCATCCCTGCATTGCACACTTAAAAATGGGTGGATTTGATGGTACTTAAATTCTCCTTGAAAACACTCAAAATGCTGTGGGAAGTGAGAGGGCAGAGCAACTCCAACTCTACCTTTCTCCAAATAGAATACTCGTCCTTGCGTTTTTGGAGGAACCTCTGTGGCCTGTGAAGGCAGGATTAGGAAAAGGAGGAAATGCAACAAATGAGCAGCTTCTCATTCCCTCTCTAAGTCTGTTCCCTACACAGTGGCCTACATGTGTGTCTTTTTAATTATAAGTGGGCTCCTGTCACTCTTCAGCTTAAACCTCTACCCGCAAGACTCACATCTCACGCAGAGTAAAAGCCCAAGTCCTCTCTGTGGGCTACACAGCCAGCCAGTTAGAATCTCAGTTCCCTCTCCCAGGTCCCAGGCTGGTCTCCTCCCCGTGCTCCTCCCAGTGCCCTGGCCAAGCGGGCTGCCTCCCTCCTGCTGCCCGGCGACCCCTCCTCCCCATACACACATGGTTCCCTCCACCTTCATCCTTCTTTGCCATCTTCCCAGGGGACCCTTCCCTTGGCTTCCCTTGCAAAAACCTCAGCAGCTATCCTCCATGCACACCTTCAGTTCCCCCTCCTTGTTTGTGCTTCAGGCCACTGTTCTGCTTGTGTCTCTCTCCCCACTGCAGTGTGAGCTCTATGGGGACAGTTTTGTCTTTTGTACACAAGACTTTCCCAGATGCTTAGAATTACTCCTGGCTCCACAGGGACTGTTTATTTTTTTTTTTTAATTTTATTTATTTGACAGAGAGAAACACAGCCAGAGAGGGAACACAAGCAGGGGGGGTGAGAGAGGGAGAAGCAGGCTTCCCGCCGAGCAGGAAGCCCGATGTGGGGCTCGATCCCGGGTCTCCGGGATCATGACCTGAGCCGAAGGCAGTGGCTTAACCAACTGAGCCACCCAGGCGCCGCCTCCACAGGGACTGTTTAAAGAAATGAATGAATGAATACATGAATGAATGAATGAATACAAATGCAGTCTTTCTCCCATTTTCACATTCTTCATTTCTTCCCTCCTTCCTCCTTCCCTGGCCCCCAGCCCCTCCCCTGGCCATAGTTATTGGGGTCTCCTCCTTATTTCCAGCATGCTCTTTTCACTGTGTGAGATGATACCCTCAGGGAGTGTGAACCTTGCTTCTAACACACTGCCAGTTTCTCCTGAGATTGAGAAGTAGAGAAGAAAGCAAATGGGATTGTAAACCCAAACACACTACAACAGAAAGACAAAGGCCCCGGTGAGCCCACAGGAGATGAGGGACATTCTAGAAGGGGGACACTTCTCCGTAATAAAGTCCTGCATGAGCAAGTCTCCCCGAGGACACGGTTCTGCCCCTTTGCCTTGAGCAAGATTGGAAGCAAGTGCAGGGCCATGGGGAGGGTCCCAAGGGAGGCCCACGCCTGTGTGTATGTCTCCATGGCTGAGAAAGTAGGAAGTGGGCTCCTACTTTGAAGCAGGAAGTTGTGGTGTGTGTGTCGTATGTGTCCTTATCCTGTGTGGCTGGTGTGTGTGTGTGTGTGTGTGTGTGTGTGTACACATGCATGTGTGCATGAGCATTCGTGTCTGGTGAGAATCTTAATGGTAGTGTGCAGGTGTCTAGTGAACCTGGAAATCTGGAGGTGGCTTGTATCTATGTGTGTCTGTGTTAAGATCTGGCCTTAGGCCTCCAACGGCTGAATTACTCACTCATAAAAGGGACTGAGCGGCTTGTCTTCATTTCCTCACATCCCTGTCCTGGTATGAAGAAGACCCATCCTTCACTTTTGTGCTGTTGTTTGGAAAGCACAGAGTTCTTCCATGTGCAGTTTCTCATTTCATTCTGATAACCAAGAGCACTGGCAGATTATTCTCTCTAACAGATGAGAAAGTCCCCTTCAACCTCTCTCTGTCCTCAAGGAAAGCCGTTTCCATCCTCTCTCCTTGGGCTGACTGCTGCTGAGCCACCCCCATCTCACCCCCGTGGGCACGTGCCCCCATCTCACCCCCGTGGGCACGCGCCCCCATCTCACCCCCGTGGGCACGCGCCCCCATCTCACCCCCGTGGGCACGCGCCCCCATCAGTTGTCCGCTGCGCTCACCCCACGCCGACGCTTCCTTCCATGAGCCCTTTTTCCTCCTCGTGTCCAGCACACTTCCTGATCTCCCCTTTACGTGACATGGCAAACTTCTTCCCATGTCTCTCCTTTCCTTCTGCACCAAAGCCCTCACTTCTCATTGATTCCTCTGACACCCGACCTAACACACTGTTAAGCTGCTCTTTCTAAAATCAATACCTATTCATAGTCAAGCCTGACAGCCTCCTTATGGTATTCAGCTTTTTGGAGGGGATGTCTGCATTGTGTGACATGGCCATACACCCCTTCCTTCTTGACATTCTCTTCCCTTCATCTTTCTGGTTTCCCTCTTTTTGCCACCTAACCTTTCCATGGCCTTTTAGAAACCCGTTGAATGGTTGAGCCCCTCCCTTTTCTCTCTGGACATAATCTGGGTGGGGTCTGCTTCTCCTTTCCTCCCAGCTACCCTTGTATGTGGGTGATTGTGACATCTCTCTCCCTCATTCATCGCTCCCTCCCAAAGACAGCTCTTTACCTGCCCTCTAGAAATCTCTGTTGGATGCCCAACAGCCCCTCGAGTCTACCAGTCTACAGCACGCAACATCTGTGCCCAGAAGTGCTGTTTTATTTGTTTTGTTTTTTTCTCTTTGCCCACTGTCTTGGTAATGACAACATCAGAAGTCAGGAAATCCTCACGCAACTGCTCCTCTACCTTGATGTTCCGTTCTTTCCCACATCCTGTCTCTTCAACTCAAACAGCTCTTGGGTTGGTCACGTTCTTTTTATCCCCTCGCCTTCTGTTTTCTTTAGTTGAGGTTACCCCCGCAGCCTGGTGCATTCAGAGGCTTCCCACGCTGGATTGACAGATGCAAGCACACACAGTCGGGCATAAACACGACCGCACAGCACACCTGTCTAGACCTGCACAGAGAGTATGATTGTCAGTCTTACCAGATGCTCTGGCTCCTACGCTGTCCTCGTCACACACAAACATGTGGCTTCAGAACACACAAGCAAGCCATTTCGCACAGACCCGATCAAAGTTAGACACAGAAGCAAGGACTGAAGTAGACATTTCTCAACAAACACATAGTTGTCGATGTACAGGTAAGTCACAGACAGACAAAAACGGAGCAACTGACATGAAGACACAGTCAGGGAGAAATAGTTATTGAGGTCCCTGCTGTTGGGAGGCAAACGGTTGGGAGACCACAGGATGGCCTGGCCCCCATCATTCCTTACCATGCCCACCATGGAAGGCTCTTGAATACACACGCAAGTGTCTCAAGTCAGCCATCCCCACCCTCTACCCTCTACCCTGTTCCCTTCTGCATGTGCTGCTTGCCATTCTGAGACTCAGAGCTGCCTGTTTCTTTTCTTAGGCACTTTAGACCCAGGAGCTGACAGAGCAGTTGCTAAGCTTCTGGGATGCCGTGAGAGCTGGGGACAGGGACTGGCCACTGGAGGCTTGGCTCTCTGGTGAGCAGGGAGACCACCAGCTGTAGGGATGGGGACTCGGGAGCCTCACCCCTTAAGTCCCCATGAGCACAAAACTCTCACCCATCCATAGACCTGCAAACACCAATAGCCCTTTCCTAAAAGCAATGGAAAGTTTATACTGAAGACACGGTGTGCTTTTTTGTTACTTTAGCTATATTTACACACATTGTCCTCAAGAACTGAAGCCTACATTTGCTGGGCCACGGAGCCAATCACTGACCCCTCCTATTTGCATGAAACTTTAAGTCTTTTCAGACAGAGTGTTTGCTGAGACATTCTCTCATCTAAACCTCAAGATTTCTTTTATTGTAAATGAGATTCATGTGTTGTACATATTTTACATATCTTCTATTCCTTTGCCATTCCCTCACAAACCAACAGAATCTTCATAAATGTTATGTACATCAGTGTTCCATGAATATAATGCACTGTGGTTTTCATTGTCTTATCAGTCTGTTCCATTCTCTTTCTCTCTGCAGCATTTTGCCTCGATGGGCTGCATTATTTTGTTGGTGGTGGTTGGTTGGGGGGGTTGGTTGTTGTTGTATTAACCCTCATTATATTTCCTCCATTACGTATACAACACTAGTTGTCTGTCTTTACCTGAATAGTAATTATTTGGTCTTTCCAGAAACCAAATAGTCTTTATTTGCACTCATACATTGAGATTTTAAATGTTATTCTTCTATGCTTGCTATAGTTTATGTAAGGAAGGAGGTGCCCAATATGGTGTTCTGTGTTTCCCTACACTTTTCATACTATATTCTCTCTGCTAGCTAGGTGAATCGAGCAAGTCACAAAGCCTCTCTGAACTTGATATTCCTCATTAGTTGAGGAGGGACAAGGTTTACTTGAGAAGTTAATTGCAAATATGAGAGCGGACACATGTAATGTGCCCAGCACATTGCCTGGGGCACACGCGAGAAATTGTTATTATTAGAGTAATCCGTGGTGGTGATTGTAGAAGCAGTCAGATGTGGTCATCGTAGTTAGAACATGCTCTTCAAGACTGCCTTACTGCTAAATATCTAAAAGTGTCTCCTTCTGATGGACCCAAATTCAACTTTGTCAAGTGAAGGGATATGTACATTTCTAAGATTCCCGGAAAATAAATATTGCCTGATTATTTTCCACAAGAGGACCATCAGATTACACTCCCACCAAAATCTAGAGAAAAATCATAAAGGTCTTCTTAGCCTTAGTTGGTCTAGTTTCCTGTTTAACTTTTCTTATGTAGATTTCCCTTTAAAACTAGACACTCACACACACACACACACACACACACACACCCATGCACACATATGCACACCTACTTTTGTGAAGCATGATCCTTGATGGTCTTTGAATATCATCGCCACATGAATTTGGAAGGAATCCGTCGTCCAAAGTTTAAGATGCTTACATTTGATGGTATGTAACATAATCTCAGTTAGTAGGTAACATTGACTGAGATTGGTTTACAAATGATATTCCCCTTTCAGTTCTCTTTCAGTCCTCTGATCAGATCAAAAGGAAAGTCTCAGTTTGTTGCTAACAACCCTTTACCCCTTTTCTTTTCTCCCTGTTAAAAAGAAAATCTTAGGGGTACCTGGGTGATGCAGTTGGTTGAGCGTCAGAATTTTGGTTTTAACTCAGGTCCTGATCTCAGGATGGTAAGATCGAGCCCCACATTGGGCTCTGCATTCAGCAAGGAGTCTGCTTGACCCTCTTCCCCTCCCCCACCTCTCTCATATAAACAAATCTTAAAAAAAAATTGAAAAAGAGGTGCCTGGGTGGCTCAGTTGGTTAAGCGACAGCCTTCAGCTCAGGTCATGATCCTGGAGACCCGGGATCGAGCCCCATATCGGGCTCCCTGCTCAGCAGGAGGCCTGCTTCTCCCTCTCTCACTCCCCCTGCTTGTGTTCCCTCTCTGGCTGTGTTTCTCTCTGTCAAATAAATAAAATCTTTAAAAAAATTAAAAAAGAAAAAGAGCTTATTTTTCTCCTGCGTTTCCAGCTCAAATTGAATACCATCATTTGGTTTTTAGCATGTTTATTTTCATGTTTTCCTACTTTTTATGGAAAGAAATATTGGTACTCTGTTTAAATTATGATACAGTTTCCTCTTTTGCACACATTTATGTCACTGAATAGGTAAATTACAAATAGGGCAGAAATCTTGACAGTGTTCCAATAATTGAAGTTCGGAACATATATACTGAATTGCTAGTGCTTTCCAACAATTGGCCTACTAACAATAACAAATAGTCCTCAAGAAAACATCGACTAGGAATCCCCATAATGCCTGACATAGTTTGGAACTTTGTGATGGCCCTTTCATCCCTATTCATTTGTGAGTGTAAGGACCTTGCGGTTGGCCATGAGGATAGTCACTTTTATATCCAGTAGGTTCTGTGGGTTAGTGACCAGGTGAGTAATCTCTTCACTTGGCGGATTAAGAACCAGAGTCTACAAATACTGAAGGATGTATAAATCAAGACTGACATTATGAATAGAATGACTCAGAGATGGGATTAAAGAGCTTAATGATAGTCATTGTGAATCACAATGTCAGCTTTAGTACAATTCTAACGATGTACTTGCTAATGCTAATGAGGTTTGATAGAATGAAATTAACAATGTCCACCGCTGCCTGCTTTCACAACAAAGGAGCCCTATCTCGGAGCAGACTGATACCCTTTCCTTGCCGGACTTTTGTCAATTTCTGTTTTTTTCTCTTTCAGGATATATTTAAATTTGCAAGAACTTCTCCTGTCCCAAGACAAAAGAGGTCCATTGTGGTATCGCCCATTTTAATTCCAGAGAATCAGAGGCAACCTTTCCCAAGAGATGTTGGCAAGGTAAGTTAGGCAAAAGACAAATGACTTAACAAAAGCATGTTTTTATTAAGAGGAGAGCATACATAAGGCAGGCTGACTGTGACCGTCTCGGTGGCCCCCTGAAATCGATCTCTATTCCTCTATGATAAGAAGCTAGATGGTTTTACCAATAAAAGAATAACAAAAAGGCATCAAAACAACAACAAAAAAGTATTCACCAAAAACCAATAGTAACACCTTTGAATATCATGATTTGGAGAGCTATGTGGCAGATAAGTTGTGTGGAAGATGTCATTGGTTAAGAAATAGCCTCGTTTCTGGGCAACCAGCCAGATACTCTACTATAGTATACTAATATAGTAGCGTGATGATACATGGCCTTTTTATTTAGATCCTAGTTTTCTTTTCCTTTTTTGATTTTTAAATTATTATTTATTTATTCAAGAGAGAGTTGGGGGGAGGGGCAGAGGGAGAGAGAGTCTTAAGCAGACTCCATATGGAGCTCAGAGCCCAATGTGGGGCTCGATATCGCAACCCCAAGATCACGACCTGAACCAAAACCAAGAGTTAGACCCCCAAACGACTGTGCCACCCAGAAGTCCCTAGATCCTAGTTCTCAAAGGTGTAAGTCTAGGAGCACCACTAGGTTAGCCCTGTAAAAACTAAACCAGATCAAAAGACGTAAGTCATCCTAACCAGACCCAGAAGACATTATTGCATGAGTCAGGGCAATAACTTTTCCAGGAAGAAATATTTGCTGTTAAATAGGCAGAAATACCGATGTACTCAGTACATCCTCTCTCCTTAGGAAAAGTCAACATGGAAAATCAAATTCAAACCAGTTAGTACTTTTTGGTCATCACCGAATTTGAGCAGTGGTGGGTTAGTTCAATCATTGACCTTAATGGATGGTGCTATTGGATTATTTATTCATTCATTACATAAATAAGGAGCATCTGTTTTATGGCAGACTCCAAGATTAGGACTGGGTGACCACTGGTATGAACAACACAGAAGCCCTGATTGTGATAGAGCTTGGACTGTAGTGGGGAGACAGATATATTGATGAGTAAATAAGCAAACAAGAAAATTGCAAAGGATAGGAAATTCTGTGAAGAGCAGAAAAAGCTCTTCAGAAGGAGAGTAGATGGCAAACCAGGGAGTAGAGGGACAGAAGTGTTCACACACATGGCCAGGAAGGAGACTCTGGTGTTTGACTGGAGACTGGAAAGATGAGAAAGGGACAGCCATGGGAAGATCTGGGGAGGCTGCATTCTTAGCAGAGTACTATGTGTGCAAAGGTCTGCAGGTGGGAAAGAATGAGGCATATTTGGGGAGCAGAATGTCTGGATGACTTCAATGAGGCAAGCAAGAAAGAGAGTGGTAAGAGCTGAAGTCAGAGAAGCGAGCCTGTCGTAGTGCTTCCAGAGACCATGACGAATGGGAATTTCATTGCATACACATCAAGAAACCACTGGAAGCTCACCCTGTGTGTGTGTCGAAAGACCCTCTGGCTGCCTCCTAGGGAATGATTTGTGGGAATAGAGGGGTCAGGAGAAGTGGACGCAGACGGATCTGCCAAGAGGGATGTTTTAGGGTGACCTGGGCCAAAAGTGGGGGTAACTTGGACTATTAGAAATCGATTTGTGTTGGAAATTAGAGGCATCAATAATCTAATGTCCTGGTAATCACTCTATTTGTGATTTTACACTACCATTGTGCCAAAGACACCTATCTTTAAGCAAAATATTGCCAGGAGTCCAAGACATGATGCAGAAGGAAGCCCAGCTGTTCCAGGTGGAAAGCAGTGGGGTTGATGACCCCTGCCCTTTGGACAGCCCTTACCACCGTGATGGCCCTTGTGTATGTGTCCCTGAAGCCTAGGGTGGCACTCAGCAAGGGCCAGATTCCTCAAGTCTGCCTGTAAACAGTTTCAGAGACATAAGTCACATCTTTGCTCTTTAGGCCTTTAGGTAAGCCTGGTTCTCAACCCTTGCTGTACATCAGAGTTGCCTAGGGCAGTTAAAATATAGATGCCAGGCTCCACCTTCCAAGATCAACTCAGTTGGTCAAGGAGTGAGGACCAAGCATCGATTTTTTTTTTCTTTTTTTTTTGAATCCCAGGTGATTCTGATGGGCAGCCAGGGTTGGGAACCACTGGCCTAAACCAGTCCTACTGTGAGAGGAGCTATGGACCAACAGCATCAGCACCTTACTGCTGGGCAAAAACTACGTCCGTGCATTTTATGGCTTTGAAGGAATGTTTTTCCTCTTTGTGCCTTCTTGGCTTTATCCATTCATCTTCTCCTTTTCTTTATATCTTACGCCTTACCTTCATCAACTCCCCTAATAGCTAACAAGTGATGCTTTGCTGAACTGTGAGAGAGAATATGGGTGTCTTCAGAGAGTCCTGGGGAGGTGGGAGGAAGGGAAACGTATCCCACCCCCCCACCCAAACTCTCCGAGTCAGGAAATATCATGTTATCAGACTTCAGTGTAGGATGCCATTTGAAGAAGAGAGTCTGTGGTTATGAAAGCATAAAGACGCTGACCCTGAGACAAGAATTTAAATGCAAGTAGTTTATTTAGGAGATGAAGAGAATACTGGTAAGGGAGCGAGGAAGTGAGATAGGGAAGGAAAGGAGCCAGTTGAGAGGCCTGTTTATCAAGGCAGCTATGACTGTCTGATGGTTTCTGCTTTGTATCCCCAAGGGGAAATGCTAGGAAATAATGCTAAGCACACTCCACAGGGGCGGGAGCTGGTATTTATGCACCAACCCCATCGGGTGTTTGGTTGAGGGTCTTCCCCAAAGATGTAAACCCACTAGCACATCCAGCCTCTGCCGTGCTCTGGGCACCAGCACAAGGGCCTTCTGAGGCCAGGGGGAGGCAGCCGGAAGTCTGATGATGTGCCCCGGAAAGGTGAGATCCGAGGGAGGGGACAGGGCACTGATGGTTTCTGTTCCATCACTTAACCTAATATAAATACTTTTGCTCTATAGGCCAGGTTTTCCTTGTCTCATCTTCTGCTCCCATCTCATTTCCTAAACTAACTTTCTTGTCTTGTGCTTTCGTAGCTGACTGTACTTGCTTCTCTCCATTAATAAGTACTCACAGTGTCTCAGGCGGGAAAATCTCTGAAATTCACATCAGTTTACATCAATAAGCACGTACTTAGCATCCGCTATTTATAAGGCACTGTGTGAGGGGCTGGAGGGTTATATATAAAAGGTAATAGACAGGGTCCTTAATCTCACAGGATTGTAGAAGAATAGAAAAAAAATCACAAATGCATTATTTGTCCAATACTTTAAAGCGTAAGCACCTTTCATCTATTATGTTGAATTCTCAAAAGAGTAACCCAATGCGGATCTCCTTCCAAAGTGCCCCCGGAGAGTAATGAGTCTCAGAGGGAGAGTCACGTGTTCAGAGTCGCACGTCAATTAGTAGCGACATGAGCTCCATGACCAACTCCTGCTATTTCAGAGTCTCCGCTCTTAACGAGTCTGCTCAGTGCTACTAAGTACAATTTGAGAATTCTCTTTCACGGAATGAAATGTCTTTGCTAGCAATTACTTTGTTTGAAACAGCATTAAAGTCAATTTTAATTGTTTGGAGGGCACACACAGAAAATAAAATAGGCTGGATACAGGGCTGGGTAAATGGATAGATAGATGATAAAACAAGCATGATCAAATGATGGTGGTAGAATCCAGGTGGTGGGCCTACGGTTGATCACAGAAAACCTCTTTCAACTTTTCCTCTGTTTATAGACTTCATGATACCATGATGGGAAAAAAATTAAGCTTAAGTGGATACATCATAAAACACACAGGAATTGCCATCCCAGTACAAAATTACTATTTTTTGTTTGTTTTTTTTCTTTTGAATGTCAAGAGGATGGATGGAGGCTTAAGTATCTATTTCTTTATTATCTTTATTTTTCCCATATTTTATCACCACCTGAATTTCTGTAAAGAAATGAGACTTACACTATAGGGTGAAGACATCAAAAGCAGGATCCTGCAGCGACGCCACTCTCGGTGGTGGAGGGGGGCGGTTCTCAGTTGAGGCTGTGCCATATAGAATTGTGCCCTGGCACACAGGCCATGTGGGCAGCTCTAGTGTTCAGACAGTTTTGGCTGATGCCTAATGTATTTATCTTCCAAATAATTAATTAGTTGGTAAGTAGCTAAATTACTAGAATCTGGGGGCTGCTTTTCTATCATCTCTCTCGGTGTTTCTGGAAAACAAGTTAAAGCTCCAATTGTGAACACACGGCCTCAACCTGGGATTTCCCTCCAGTTTCTGAATTCTAGATGGCCGCGAGGATCTGGGGCCATGTGCCCTAAAGAGAAATGTGTCGTTCCCAACATGTGTTTTTCCCCACCCCTTCAAAGTGTGACTATTTCAAAATTGGGACCATAAAGAATTTCTTAGTTTTACCAACTTTCACTGATAAATATTTGATTGCATCTTTAGAGATTTTTGAGTTCTTGGACCTGATTGATGGAGAGCAGGGGACTTTAAATCTGTGAGGCAGCAAGGAGGTCTTTGGGAGATGTATTTTATTCTGTTTTATATTAAGTTTGAAAGACAAGTCATTTATGAAATGCTTATTAGAGATTCTAGTTTCATCACAAACCCTTTTCATCAAAACCAATGAAAGTACATTTTACTGAAAATCCTTTTTTTATATCCCCTATAAATTGGTAGAATGGGCCTTTAGAAGGACATCTTTAACCCAGGATGGAAGAAATATGTAATTGGACCATGGCTTTTCGTAAAGGGAATCAACATAGATCATTAGACTAAGTCATGAAAACCACTCAACCAGGACCCTGCTTTGATTGTGTCATGAATGCAAGTCATACATGTGGATGATTCATGGCAGTCCCTAAATATTCCTTAGAGTTCTGAGCATATGGTTTACTAGGGCTTGCCCCACATCCAGGTGATCTCTACCTCCCCACTTATAGCAGGTGCCAAGGAATCTGGTGTCTCAGAATCGAATCTGCTTTATTCCACTTAAGAGTCATTCATATCACGTTGAGAACCCATGGGTGCCAAGCTTTGTCTTCAGAAGCTGGGCCAGAAACCTGGAACTGGATCCCTCGTACTGCTCCATCTTGCCCTCCCACAGAGGCCGAGGCTCAGCCCCATCGTGTCGCCTGGCTCAGTCCGTGTAGTCGTCACCAGCCCTCCACCCCCTTTTAAATCCACTGCTTCACATTTTTTATTCAAGTCTGACTACATGCCTCTTTTCAAAAATTTTACAGATGTTTCATTTCTCCTTTTAAAAACAACTAGCCCTTTTACTCAGTAACTACAACTTAGTCCTGACTAGTCTATAGAATAGAAATCTGAATGTAGGAAGACGTCCAGAAATCAATACTCAAAACTTCTTGTTGAGCTGCATAGAAGAGTTTATTTCTCTATCTAGCAACCCCACTGGTCTATATACCTTTCCTATTTCTATGACTTTGAACTCTTTCCTCGTCCTGGGACACACGCTCTTCATCCTCACTCCACAGGTGGTGCATGTATTTACCTTCAGGGCTTACTATCTAGTGCAACATTTGCATCCTCACAGAAAGTTCTGTGCATGCTGCCTCACATGTAGCCACTAACCACATGTGGCCATGGAACACTTGATGTGGGGCTAGTGCGACTCATTGGAACAAGTTTCCATGTGAAATCTACCTTTTCAACTTAAATTTTCACCTAAGTACAGGTCAAATACCTTTTGTGAAAATATAGTATCTAAATTGACATGCAAGTGTGATATAAACATAGGATTTTTAAAATGGAGTACACAGTCACAAAGAGGAAACTATCTCACTAACAGTCCTTATACTCATGCCATCTTGAAATAAAAACATTTGGATATATTGGTATGATTAAAATTATTCTCATTTTTTTGCTTCATCTATTATGTGACTACCAGAAAGGTTTTTTTTTTTTAAGATTTTATTTATTTATTTGACAGAGAGATAGATCGCAGGTAGGCAGAGAGGCAGGCAGAGAGAGAGGGAGAAGCAGGATCCCCGCTGAGCAGAGAGCCCGATGCGGGCCTCGATCCCAGGACCCTGAGATCATGACCTGAGCTGAAGGCAGAGGCTTTAACCCACTGAGCCACCCAGGCGCCCCCACAAAGTTTTAAATTACTTGTATAACTCACACTGACTTTCTCTTGGTAAGTGTGATCTAGAGCCTATTTTTGAGCATCTTCTCCTTGACATTTTTGTTTGATCTCCTTTACACGCTGTTTATACCTCTTTGCATGCGTGTAACACCTTTGGAACAGCAATACAGTCTCTTTAGTATTTTTCTTATCTTTCCATTAAGTGTAATTCCTCAAGTGTAGTGATACAGCACACTGTCTAACACCCAGGAGGGACCCAGATATTCTCTGCCTTGAATCCCGGTTAGGCCCATGGCTGGTTGGATAAGGCATTCACTGATTACTGATTAAAGTGATCACAGCCTAGTTTGTTGTTAGAATGGAATCAATAGACCATTATATGATGGGTCTGGATATTTCTAGCAAATTTTAATTTTCCACAATGGCAATGAGCCTACCAGATAAACTGGCTGGCAGTCAACCATTAAGTCAGGTCGAATAAGTATCCTTAACGGACTGCAGTAGATCTGATGTTGATGAATTATGTGTGGGCTGGATGTGGGGAGGGGGAGAGTGGGAGAGAGAGTCCCTGCATTTCCATACTTGCCCATACATACAATATTTCAAACCCACTTAAATAAAAACAACCTCAAAACTTTATTCACGACTGAACAGACTTCATTTTATTTTGACTAAGTCTAATAAAAGCATATTCACCATTAGCAAGTGTTGCCCTCTTTCTGAAAATTTAATTAATGATAAAACATAATTGAGTTGTTTTGGTTGTCTGCCAAATGCGTATATATGCAAAAATGCCCTCAATGATATACGCGCAGCAAATAAAGGCATCTGAGCCTATGGAGGAAGCAATATTTTTACCCCTGAGTTTATCAGCCTTTCATTTCTCAATTTGAAAGATTCCCAGGGCTTTATTGTTATGTACATTTGGCCTCGGACTGAATTTATATTTAATTATTTGCGAACATTAAAGGATCTGGCATTTCAGCTTGAATTGGCAGCCTGGAGACAGGACAGTTGAGGAGTTTTCGAATTCAACTAGAATCTTCAACATCTAATGAGCATCAGGATGTAAGCCAGACATGGCTACCCCCGTTGTCCTGGTTAGCTCTTCTGACAACCCCACAAAGCATTACACCTGCTTCTCAGGTGGAGAAAGTGAAATCAGAGAGATTGAGAAACGTGCCCAAGGATACTCAGTTAAAAGAGTGGCAAAGTTAATACCAACACCTAGGCGTCTTGAGAGCCAGTCTCTGATCTCGGCACCATGACATGCATGAATGTTGAGTGCCCATGGGTCTCTGCTGTTTGCATCGCATGCTCACATGAATTGCCGTCTGACTGTCACACATACACTCCAGAAACCAGTCATATCCCCATTGTGTCACTGAGGAACTGAGGTGAGAGCGTCACGCAAGACAAGTATAAACTGACTTGTCAAGTAAGCTGAGCTCCTTCCTTCTGCATTACCACCTGCTATCAGTTAGGCATCCGAATAGATTTCAAAACAGCGCATGCCTTAGGGTGAGGAGGAGGCTTTATTGGAGAAAGAGAACATGTAGAAGCCAGGGGTCAGCCAAAGACGAAAATCACATCATCTCATGGAGAGCTATGCCAGGGCCTGGGCAGAGAACTGAACATCGTCTAGGTTTGCCAGAGAAACCCTTGAGTGCCATGGTTCCCCCTTCTTAGGCCAGCTTGACTACAATACCACCTTGTCAGTGGACATAAAATCAAATTCTTGGGGTGCCTGGCAGCCTGAGCACGGGTGCTCAGATTTATACAAGTTGTCTAAGATTCCCGAGGCTCAAAGCAGGCTCTCTGGGGTGAGGGGTGGTGGAGGGAAGACCCAATCAGTAATGTTCACCCTTCCTTTGGTGAAAGTATTCCCTCAGTGACCAATTTCAAGCTACCAACTTGCAAACTTCTTGAATATTTAACAATTAAAGAAGTAGGAGCTAGCTCCAGCTTACCACCGGCCCAAGGAATGGGATATCAGGTGGGTCAAGGAACACAGTGGACCTATGGGGAGCCATGCTTGAATGGAACCTCCAGCATGGAGAAGTGGCTTACCCATCTATCTGTGGATTCTTGTCCAAAGTGAGCACCAGCGGTCATTTGGGATAATTCTGCTCTGCATCACATTAAGTGCCTTGTCTCAGGCCACGTAGCCAGGGCGAAGGAGAAGCAGACCTCGAAACTGGGCTCTTTCAGCTCTGCCGCTCCTCTCTTCCTTTGCATAAAAGTCCCAAGTCCATTTCCGGGGCTGACAAATTGTGTGACAATTGTCCCAGTTCTACCTGGAAAATGAAGAAGGGAGAGAGAAAATTCTCTGTGGACTGCGGAGCAATGAGGTTAACTTCACAAAGAGCTATTTGAGGTGCATATTTGTGCCCTGAATCAAGGCTGGCATCATGTCTCAGTTTAACAAATGGACCACGTGTTGACCAGCGGAAAACTGCTCTCTGCACCAGGCAAGGAGGGTCACTGTCCAGTTTCAGAGACCACATTTTTGTTGTTGTCTTTGGTATGTCTGCTGACAACCCTGGGCAAAGGAGCCACAAGGAACAAAAGTGAAAACAGAGAAGGCTGTCCTTGGTGTAATTAAGAGCTATCATTGCTTGTTTTCCTTGGCATCGAGGCCACAGATGAGTCAGTCGATACGGGCTGTGAAGGAGCAGGGCCCCAGGGGCCATGGGAATGGAGTGGCCCTTTTGTGGTCAGACCTCCAGTCCCCACTTTGAGGAGGATTGAGGCAGAACTGGCTGGAGTCAGAAACAGGCCTATACACAGCTTTCTGAAGGGGAGGGAGGGATGAAGGAAGAACTCACCTTTATTTCCTTCTTTAACTTAGAACTAGCCCTGGCCTCTGAATGGGGTTTTGGGGAGAGAGGTCAGGGTGGGGCTGGGCCTGCCTCTGTGTGCAGGGGAAGATCTTGGACACAAACACGTTTCGTTGCAAATTTAAATGGTCCTGTCTGTGGTTGTCTCACATTGGGTGTTTTGGATCAGGAGATGAAGAACAGCCCCAGCTTGAGCCTTATGGGTAGGCAGATATTTTTCCTGGGTGGAAAAATGGGGCCTGAATTAATTAATTATTTTGGAAATATTTATTGAGCAACTACTATGGTCCAAGCACCGCATTTGCTGCTGCCCATGGAGTCTCCCTCAAAGAACGTGCAACTAGGGAGGGCACAGACCTGTAAACAGGCAGATTAGACCATGATCGGGAGCTGTGGGAGTGTGGAGAACCTGAGAAGATGGAGAACATAATTCCCAAGAGAAGTCCCAAACGGCTGCATACCTGTAGGCAAGGTGGAACTGGGATGGAGAAAATTCTCCAGACAGTGGGAAGAGTGTGATCAAACGTCTAGAGCCAAGAGAGAGCATCATGTATTTGGAGAGCCAAGAATAATTGAGTGTGGCTGCAATGAAAGGAGGACCAATCCCAAATAAAACTGGAGAAGGAAGCAGGGGCTAGAAGATGAAGACCCATAAACACGACTCCAGGGAGCTCACCCTTTAATCTGTGGGTGTCAGTTGTACATCGAGGAATGACATGACTGGATTTGTATTTGAGGAAGATCGGTCTGGTTGCAGCGGGAGTCACACCTGGAGGCTGAGAAAACCAGACGCAGGGAGGCCCGGATGGAGGCAGTGACTGCAGCCAGGGGGGCCGTGCGGGGAACCTGGGTCTGGAAGTGGCTGGGGACAGGAAGGAAGATGCTGAGTCAAGAGCTGGGCAGCCTCAGTAAGTGAGTGTTTGATGGGGAGGGAGGGAGTAGAGGAAGACACCCCCCCCCCTTAGCTGGGAACATAGTGCCTCAGTGGGATGCTGACCAAGTCATCTAGATGGAGGGTTTAGCTGTGGGTCAGTAGACCTTTCATTGAAATGAAAGGGCCTGTTTTCTCCTCCTCTCTCAAGTTCACTCTTTACTGAGGCTGCTGTGTAGCCCTTCTGTGAGGCAGGAGGGAAGGCTCCCAGAGGGGACAGGTCTTGCTCCGAGTTTTGCAGAGTTGCATGGACTTCTGGGGCGGGAATTCATTTTGCACCAGTGAGGCCTGTGGGGCACCAGACTTTCAGATGCCCCTTCGCTGTGTGTTCCCAGGTGTGAACACAAATCCTGCCATATCTGTGCCTACTGATTTTAGTTCAGGCATTCCTGGCTATGGCTTTGAAATCTTTTTTTATTTTTTTTTTCCCCTACCAGCTCAGAAATTCAGAACAGCTGTGTTCACTATTGGCCTTCTAGCCTTGAATTCATTCTAAATACATTCCTTCTTAGTAATTTCTCCTGTGAATGCTGATGTTTGGCTAGGCATTAGTATACACAATTCACAGGCTCTGTGTTGCTCAATTTTTAGTTCATTTATTTGACAACTTGAAATTCCTCACAAGTGGTGCTTTTATTTTGTTATTTGCATCTGGAAATCATTCCTGACATGCCATGGAATAAATCTGGCTTTTCTTTCTTTTCTCATATTTTTTTATTATAAAAAAAAAGATGTTCATTATAAAAACTTTAAAGAAAATATGTATTTAACAATAACGCTATAAAAAAATCTCCCCAACTAACCGACCACCCCCGCCCTGCACCCACCAAACTTGAGATAATGACTGTTGGCCCTGAGCGGTACTTCGCAGTCGGTCTCTAAAGTGCATACTAATTAGTGAAAGCACAGGTTCCCAGCCCTCATCCCATCGAACATGTGGGTTCCCTAGGGTGGGGGTGGGGCCTCGGTGTTCACCGTTCTCACGCGCATCCTTGGGCTGCTGATGCTTCCAGGTGTGTGGCCCACACTTTGAGAGACTCTTATCCTAAACACACAGCACCCACACGGGACTATAATCCCTGATGTTCCGCTCACCAACGTCTCAGAAACATCTTTCATGTCCTCAAAGGTCGTTTGTCTGTGGTATTTTGAAAGACTGCATGGGCTTCTTAATGTGGGGTCTTCAGACACTGAGGGGGTGCATGGGTAGATCTGTTCCCTTGGTTTTCCAATGTTTATCTGTTCATTGTTTTGCACTTAAAATGTTGTCTCGAGGAGGATGCCACATGATTGACCAAGTACCAAAGGAGTGCATTAGACAAAATGATTAAAACCGTCATACCATCCCCAATGAATAACATCTGGTGGCGTCCCTCTAACTCTCCTAATTGTAAATTGTATTTCTGTGATCACCACCATTTATAAATCTTTGTATAGATACGTATGCACACAGGCATGGGTGTGTGTGTGTGTGTATTAATTACATATACACATAGCATATATATATATTACATATATATTATCTATAGTTACCTAATAGATATACATACAGCATTTCTATGTATTATCGATAGTTACCTGTTATGAAACTTGAATCCAACAGTCAAGAGCTGATTTAACACCGTATCTCAGGAAACAGCTAGCTGACTCAACTCCTCCCTGAGACATGCTTGAATCCTCTCCCTGCTCTGATGCATTCTCAGCCCATCTCTGCTTCAGTCCTGCTTCTACCCAGCACCCCCCAGCTTCTCCTCTCCACCCTCCCCATACTCACAGGTCTAGAACATCTTTGTTCTCATTATGCTGTGCAGCTTTCCTTTGGGGCAATGTATCCTCAGCTCTGCTGAGGATTAATGACACAGCTAATTGGAAGTATACTTTCCATGTATACTTGGGAATGTAAGGAATTCACCAAAGCCTTTCGGTTCCACCCATGGTTCCCCATCATTTTCACTGACGTTCTCCTTCCCATCATTAGAAACAGTCTCACTTGGGCTGCCCCCCTCTCTGACTCTGAGACTCCCCCTCTACCACAAGTACACTGTGCTCTGTGCTTTGTGGACCCTGTCACTAATTCCAGGCAGAAGTTTCCATGGCTGTTACGGAGCAGGACAATGAGCGATTAGAGGACTTCCCTGATGCCTCAGAGCAGTGAGGCTAGGATTTTTAAAACCCTTTATTGAAGTATAATATATAGACCCAAAAGTGCAAAATCATAACTGCCCAATGCCATGATTTTTTTTATAGACAGTGTACTCATGAATTCAGTGCTCAGATCACAAAATGGAATATGACCAGCCCCCAGGGGCCCTTTCCTGTCCCTTTCCAGGCACTGACTCCACATCCCCCAGGGTAACCAACCCTCCCCTCCACCACCATGAGTTAGTTTCACCATTTGCTACATAATATAAATAGAATCATTCAGCATGTATTTTCTGTTAGCTTTTTAAATCTTTTTTTTTTTTTTTTTTTGCTCAGCATTATACTGGTGAGATCGGTCTTTATCGTCAGGCACATTTGTAGAATCACAGATGTATAGTATCCCATCTCCTAAATATACCACACTCCTTTCTACTCTTGAGGGGAATTTGGATCATTTCCAGTTTGGGGCCATCACAAGAAGTACCTACCGCAGTACCACTCCCGCGCCTGCCTTTACGTGAACACACACACACACATTTCTGCTGGGTACATTCCTAACCGTGGATTATTAGGTCCATTTTAGTGAGTTCTTCCAAACAGTTGCCACAGTGGGTTATAGAGAAGCTCAACTTTAAACCTGTTATTCTGACTCTGCAATGAATTGTGGAAGCAGGGTGGGTGGCATAGTCATTTATTTTTTCTAATGAAAAGTATATCCAGTTTCTCGCTGACTCAGTAGTAACAGCTGTCAATATCAGCCATAACGGTGGTCCATTCCGTGTCTTTGGATCACACCAGAACCTGTTGCCTTCACCATCAAGACCGGGAGGATGTCCCTATTTCTCCATCTGTGTTGATCCTCATGATAGGAAGCCAGATCCAGGCTTCTGATGTCCATTCAAAGGAAGTGGGCTCTGCCACAGAGCTTTGTTCCTCCCACTCCCAAGGACCTGAGGATGAGACAGTTTAAGCCAGTTTTATGGGAATTCTTGGCCAAGGTCAAGAAGACTTCCTTGCTTTCATTAGGTTTTAACTTAATCTAATGGGTTACTTTATAAGCCAAAGAATGAAAAGTTTAGGACCCCAAGAAACAGACACCAAGTTGAAGGATTCTCTAACAAATCTATTTTTTAATTTATTAATCAAGATGTCATTAAACTGTATAGACATTAGCTACAGTGCTTTCTCAACTCTCTATGAGGGTGAATTGCTTCATACATCTGAACTGCCCTTCCTTGGGTAGCACTGGCAATAATAACAACAACAAAAACAATATAATAGTAATAATAATAATAATAATAATAATGGATTCATCAATGGTCAAACTTCATGGACCCATGGAGTAACTTGGTTGCTACTTCTTTGTACTAGGATTTTGTACCTCTTCCTGATGACAATGGTGCCAATCACAACCTTGTCTTAATTGGGACACTGAAGCTCATTTTCTATTGTCTCCTAAAAATATTACCAAGTAGCCATTAAGCAAAAATTCTTAAGACATAGACCCAAATAAAAGTGACTTAAGAATATGTGATGATTTTTAGTTTTTCCCCTGTTTCTGCCTCCTGGGAATGGAACGATCCAAGGATTATAGTACCAAAGACCCCTAAGAACACATTCTCCCAAGATACAGGAAGGTTTGCAACACGATAAATGACCAAGAGTTCTGACCCATGGATGTACCATTGTTGAACAGTTTTCACATCCATCTTCATTTAATATTCCTGATGAACTACCAAGAGTCTGAAGTGGCCCCTAGTCTCCTTCCTAGGTCAGGGAAATCCACCTGGCAGCTCTTGCTGCTCTTTGATTATGTTTGTATTTATTGATATTTCAATGTTCTCCCTCCCTCAATTCAGAAAGATCATAGACTATTAGAGTTGGAAGGAACCCTGGAGAGGCCCCAAATACCTCACTTTATAAATAAGATGGAAAATTATGTCTAAAGTCAAAAGATGTAAGAAGTCGTAATCTCCTGCCCCTCATTCTGGTGCCCTTTTACCTACACTGGGTCTTCTGAGACTACATCGTCCTGGGGAAGACTTGAGCCCAGTCTGGAAAATCCCCAGGTCTTTAGGAGGCTCAGTATGGAATACCACTATTGATGTCAGGGGCTCATAATCTCTAGGATCATTCTACTGAGACTGACGTTGTCCCTTATCTTTCACTGCTTTTAGCAGCATTCTCAGAGGGTGGCCCAGCCCTAAGGGTTCAGCTGATGGCCTTGTATGCCCTCTCAAGGTCAGAGCACAGTACAGGACCAACCCAGCCTTGGAGAGGAAAAAGCTAGGGGAAAACTCCAGGGGGTGGGGAGATATCACTGCAAGACCCAGCTGCGTAACCCTGTGTTGTTTGAGAAGCGTGACTTACATTACCCAAGTGGGCTATTATGGAGAGCATAATCTCTGTGATGGTCGTTTGCCTGTGTTGTTCCCATTTTATCCTGAACATCTAGCATATGTCTGACATAAACTAGGCTCTCAATAAGTATGTGTTGAATGAATAAATGAGTAAATGAAGGAGTGGTCAGTTCCAGTGGTCTCCCCATACAGGGTTAGCAGGAAACAACCCAACTTTACCTCTGCCTATAGGCACCTATATATTCTTTTATAGGCAGAACAAATGCCTCTAAGTTTGGGATTAAGAAAAATAATTTTTCCTTTCTTAGATCAGTTTTACATCAGTTTTTTTTTTCTTTTTTAAGATTTTTATTTATTTGACAGAGAGAAACACAATCAGAGAGGGAACACAAGCAGGGGGAGTGAGAGAGGGAGAAGCAGGCTTCCTGCTGAGCAGGGAGCCCAATGTGGGGCTGGATCCCCGGTCTCCGGGATCATGACCTGAGCCGAAGGCAGTCGTTTAACCAACTGAGCCACCCAGGCGCCCCTTATATCAGTTTTTAATATCATTTCCTGTAAATGGGAAGATGATGAATTTGGTAGAAGAAAGAAGATACTTGGGGAATGTTTCAGAAATTTAAATATAATATGTGAGTATGTTTTTATACACATATTATATAAATTCTGTTCTGTAACATGTTATATAAAAAGTACATTTTGTGTACTTTATGAGGTGACACTTCTTGTATTTTGTTTTGTGGGCAGAATGGTTCCCTGCAGGTCAATATCGCAGGGAACTAAAGCAAAAATGTTTTTGAAAAAGTGACCCACTTGGATGCCAATATCTCTGTAATGTTTCATACCGTAGTTCCATGTCTTAAACTGAAGTTAATATATTTGTATATTAAGGGAAAGATGTCTTTTATTATTATGACTCAAATGGGAAAGTGTTACACCATTCAAAACGGGGGGGGCATGTATGGCGGGATCATTCACTCCCTGTGTTAAGTGGCTTCATTTTGCCGTGCGTTTCCATATGTACTTTTTCTACTTTCCTGATCTCTGTCTCCACCTCCAAGCTCTCTCAGCCACCCCTCATCCTTGCTGTCCCTCTTCTTGTTCCTAATAAGATTAACTAGTTCTTGGAATTTACTGCTTTCAAATAGCGGTGGGCTGGGAAGTCAGTCTCCATGCATGTCCCAATCCTATACTATAAACATAGAAAAACTGGATAAGACAGACTTGGATTCAGTTTCTGTCCTGCTGGTGATCAGCTGCTTGACCTTTGGACCGGTCCCTTGAACCGTAGTTCTGCTTCTTATATGAGGCAAGGCTAGTAACCCCTATCGTCCACATTTGGGGAAAAACAAAAATGAAACCTCCTGATCGTGCCGGCCCCATAGCAAATGCTCTGTCGGTGTGTCCCTCCCTCCTTCCTCTCCCTTCTCAGCCAAAATCTGCCTATAGAGGTGTGAAGCGCTTACGAACCTTCTCTGCCCCCTTCCAAATTGCAAGTTACCATATAAGTGTACTGCTTCATCAATATGTTACTGTACTAATAAGGGACACTAGCTTGATTTAGCATTGTCCAGACAGGATGCTAGATTTTCCTTTTTTCTTTTTCTTTTTTTTTTGAAAGTCAGTAATCTGGTTTCCCCATCTGCCAGTTTTTCTCTTCTAGTTGAAGATATGAGAACACATACCCAGCAGTAGATTCAAATAAAAACACTGGGAGATCTCCTCTGTTCACAACTGTGCATTTAGGATCCAAAACATCATCGATGCACCATAATTTTTTGACTGAGTAAATAATCTATTTCCTGCAGATGTCGTATCATTTATACCGTGCCCCAGTCCTGTCAAAGCAAAAAAATGAAGGCAAAAAGAGAAATGCTCACCCAGCTGTTTGTCTCTCTCTCTCTCCCTCTTTTTTTTTTTTTTAATTTCCCTACTCAGGGCTAAATTTCTCTGAAAAATCACATAAGATCCCAGCTGTCAGAATGAGTTCATTAGCTGGGCTAGGGATTCCGGCTTCTGAGAGCGGAAGTTTCCACCCAGCCAGGTGTCTGTTTCAAGAACAGCATCCTCTTATGCAAAACATTGGTAGAAATGACCTGCTCTCTGACAAAGAGCAGCGACAGAGCCTGCTCGCCCCGTGCTACCCGCCGGTCAGTGGAGATGGAGGAGTGCGCCGACTGCCAGCGAGCGGTGGCAGGGACGTGATGCTGCCCACTTTGGCATCATGGGTTTTCCGTGCAGATGGCCGAGTTGCAAATGGAGCCGCCATGGAGGCGCTCCTCCCTGCCCTTGCAGCTATATGCATGGGGATATTATATTCAATTTTTGATCTCCATCCATATGCTGCTCCTCCAATTTATTTGTCCACATGAAGGGAGATGAAGCACAAAGCCATAGGATAACCAATTCTGCTTTAATCACAGTGATGAGCTGTTTGTTGGGGTGCCATAAGCCACAAGGCCGCTTTGTTCCCTGAAAACACAGAGCAGGAGTGACACTGACGGCCCCGGCAGGCACCGGCCGCCCATCTTGTGCAGCCACAGTATTTGATTTGAGATGCATTGTTTGAAAACCAAGAGCTATGACTCTGTCAAGCTTCAAGACAAGGAGCAAATCACTCAGAGGGGATATGCAGTTTTGAGGATGGGCGGCTCTGGACAAGGTCCGGGTGCTGAGAGCGCTCCTGGCATGTCGCAGGTGATGCGACAATAACGTGCTGGTTTAACTGTTCCACAGACTTGAGGGCCATGCCAACACAGTTCAGCAGATGACAATAAACACACCACCCAGGGCCCTTTTGGCCTTGCTGCTTTGCCATTGTTTCCTGACGAAATTGCTAGACTAGAGGTCTTTATTTGTCCACAGTGTGTCTTCCTCCGACTGGCCTTTGAGGTTGCAGAGACCCTTGCTTTACTCATCCGGGCTCCCTTGCTCCAAGCACAACACTCCCACCCATGGCATAAGCTGTAACTATAGATTCAGTGGGATGCATAGAAAGACCAGGAATCTGGTTAGCCCTTGAGACATCATTTTTTCAGGGACCGAAGAGAGGATGACAGGCACAAGGGCTGAGGGAACATGGACAGTTCCCCGTGGATGCCAAGTCCTTTGTGATTGGCAGGGAGAGCTATCCGAGCAGTTGGAGCAGTGGGTGAAATCACGGGCTTGTGAGCTGGACTGTATGGCTTCAATTCCCACCCTGCCACGCACCAGCCAGATGACTTTGGTTGGAATATGCAACGTCTCTATGTCTCGATTCCCATATATGCACAATAGAGGTGATAATAGTACCTGCCTCATAGGGTTTTCCTGAGAATTAAGGACAATCCTTGCTAGTATTCTGGCACATAGAAAACTCTCTGTTATATTGTTGTATATTATTATTATTATCATCATCATCATCATCATCTAATATAGTTAATATCTTTGTACTTAGGACTCAGGATGGGCAGGTGTGAATGTCACTTTTGAGGACCCAGAGATAGATTTACCTTTCACATTATCCTCAAAGACACTATTTGGCTCATTTAAAAATATTTACTCATTTTTAAACACCCCTTAAGCTCCTTTTTATACAAAAAATAGTTCTATTCCTATTCCAATAAGAATGACATAAAGAAAATCTTATTACACTCATAATCTTAAATTAATATAATTGAAAATTATTATTGAAAAGTGGACCCCAAATGCATCAGAAAATTAATTCAATTACAAATAACAAGAATCAACTGTACTTGAGTGTGTGTGAAATATAGAATCATAGTTAAACATTTAAGAAATATGTCCTTATCTTGTTACTATGGTGACAGGTTAGTCCAAGAATTCGTGGTTCTATGGTAACAATTGAATTACACTGTTTCCTCTCCATATTGAAATATTCAGCGACTAATTTCCTGTAGCTTCATAATATATCATATTAATGACCTCAGAGGTAGAAACCAAGGTGGTAAGATTGTCTTCATGCTCTGGGGTTATTCTATTAAACAAAGCAGAAAAAAAACACGTTTATATTCATTTGACTGCAAACTACAAGAGAATTCTTAATGAGAAAGAGATGGTAATGACACTTAATGGGGAAGTACTAAATTTAACTCAAATGGTTAGTGTTACTTATTCATTGAGTCCAGGATAAGATCACCACCATGAAAATTATAGTTTCATATGGGTGAAGACAGAAGGAATATGGTAGAACTCAACTCAATTTCACAAATTGTTAATGGAGACCTATTATGTCCTGGGCACATATGAGGTAGGAACTGCTCCATAGCCTATTTTTTGTCTGTTAGAATGTTTATAGTATTGTTTTGTGTGTATCCAATAGAACAGTAAGTTTCATAAAGAAAGCAAATGTAGCTGAGGTCTAAAATCCATATCATCAGTATCAGTTTCTCCGAAGTTCCTCATGAAATCCTAGAGACAACAAAGCACGCGACGCAGAGCTGTGTTGGAGCCGGCCCCTGCTGGCTCACGCCGGGCTGGCTCACACCGGCTGGTGTGCATGTCTTCCCGGCTCTTCACTTCAGCGGCTTGAAGTCAGCCATGAAGGAAGTATTCACACCATAGAAACAAACATTGCACATAGTTACTTGATACCATATCTTCAGATTTCAGAGATTTCTCCCTCCTCTTTCTGTATCCATTTCTGTCTCCCACACCCCCTTCACACACACCCATGAGGTTGATTTTGCCTCTGTCGATTAAGGTTGGATAGCAGAAGTTTTTGAGTTTCTCATCAGTTCTTTCACCCTGATTAAAGCCACCATTACCTTTTGCCTAGACTTGTATATAGACGTCTAATTGCTCTCCCCATGTCCACCTTGCTCCCTTCTAGTCCTTTCTCCATATGACAGCTGGAGGGATCTTCTTAAATTATAAGTCACTTAAACAAGCAGAAGAAAAGAAATAAAAATGAAATCAAGGCAAAAATAAAATTTAATTAAAAACAGGAAAACAATAGAAAAATCAATGAAACCAAAAGCTGCTTCCTTGAAAAAAATGAATAAAATTGGAAACTTCTAGCCAGGCTAATCAAGAAAAGAAGAAAAAGATACAATTTACAAGTATCATAAATGAAAAGCAGATGATCACTACTGATTCCATGGACATTAAAGGGTAGCCAAAGAATACTATGAACAATTGTAGACCCATAAATTTTCTACCTTATGAAAAATTGATTCTACGAAAGACATAAATGATTAAAACTTCTATAAGGGAGAAATGGATAACCTGAATAGCCTTATACTTATTAAAGAAATTAAATCAATAATTGATAACCTGCCAAAAAAGAAAGCATTAATCCCAGATGGTTTACTGACAATTTTATCAAGCATCAAGTCCAAATGGCTTCACTGGTGAATTCTGCCAAACATTTAAGAGAGAGATAATACTAATTATTCGCAATCTCTTTCTGAAAACAGAAGCAGAGAAAACACTTCCTAACTCATTCTATGATGCCAACACCCACTACCCTAATAGTTAAACCTGATAAGGGCATTACAATAAAGGAAAATACAGGCCAATATCTGTGTGAACATAGATGCAATATCTCCCCAAATAGCAAATCAAATTCAACAATGTGTATAAAGAATTGTACTCATGCCCCAGTGGAATATTTCAAGTATACAAAGCCAGTTCAACATGTGAAAATCAATGCATTATGTCAACAGGATGAAGAAAAGTGTTCTATGAGTATGGCAATTAATCAAGATCAAGCATTTGACAAAATTCATTGCCAATTCATAATCAGCAAACTAGGAATAGAGAATAGCTCTCTCAACTTGATAAAGAACATCTACAAAAACCCTACATGTAGGGGCGCCTGGGTGGCTCAGTTGGTTGAGCAACTGCCTTCAGCTCAGGTCATGATCCCGGAGACCCGGGATCGGGCTCCCTGCTCGGCGGGAAGCCTGCTTCTCCCTCTCTCACTCCCTCTGCTTATGTTCCCTCTCTCGCTGTGTTTCTCTGTGTCAAATAAATAAAATCTTTAAAAAAAAAAAAACCCTACATGTAACGTCAAATGTACAAATGAGAGACTGAATGTTTTCCCACTAATATCAGGAAGAAGGCAAGGATGTTCCTTCTCAGCACTCCTATCAAACATTGTACTGGAAATTCTAGATAATACAATGAAAAGAAAAGAAAAGAAAAAAAATAAAAGGTTTATGTATTGGAAAAGAAGAAATAAAAGAAGAAATGTCTCTATTTGCCAGTGACATGATTATCTATGTAACCATCCCCAAAGGGTCTACAAAATAGCTATGTGAGTATAACAAGGTCACAGGATATAAGATCAATGTCCAAAAGTCAAGTATCTATACAATTAGGTATAACACTTACTATAAATCTAACAGAGTATGTGTGCTGAATACTGCAAAGATATGATGAAAGAAATCAAAGAATATGTAATTAAATGAAGAGAGACATCATGTTCATGACTTGGAAGACTCAATGTTACTCAAAAAGGTGTATTTGATTTTATAGTCAATACAATCCCTATCAAAATGCTAACAAGATAGCTTGTAGATATCAATATACTGATTTTAAAACTTATATGGAAATGTGAAAGATTTAGAATAGCCAACACAATGTTGAAGGAGAAGAACAAAGTTGGAGGATTCGCATTACCCAATTTCAAGACAATATAAAGGCTGAAATTAGGTAGTGTGAGTAACCACGACAGTGCAATACCCATAAAACGTGATACAGGATCACAGTATAGAATACAAAATGTTGCATAAGAACCTAATAGTTCTACAAATATGTATATCCATCTTACAAAAAGGAGTAGAGGAAAAACTGATGTCCTAAATAGTTCAGAATTGAGTAGAACCCCTTCAACTAAAAAGAAATGGAACTGTATATAGCACTGAATTATTGTTTGTAAAGTTCTTCCTTGTGAGGGTACAGGGTAACAATTCTGAAACCATAACATATATATACTGGAATTGAACAATTAAATACACCAGTAAAGGATAGTGGGAGTCAGGTTTCTCACTGTTGGAATGAGAGTTTACAGACAAAATGGGGGAGGAAGCTGACTGATCTACATGGTAAAGGAATAGTGTTGGAGACTAGTATGAACCATGCCTTGTTTAAGGCTCTACTGTTGCCATCTTGAAATTCTTAATAATTTTTGAGCAAGGGGCCCTGCATTTTCATTTGCACTGGGCCCCTAGCAATTATGTACCCAGTCTTACTTAACAACCATTCTCTAAATGTTGATGTTCCCTAGGGTTCCAGATGTGGCTTCCTTCTTCCTCACATTCTACCCTCTCTCTGGTCACCCTCATCCATTTTTATGGCTTCAGCTTACCCTAGGACCCTGACAATGCACACATCTATAGCTCTACTCATTTGGGTTCTCCTGATCTCCAGAATGGAATTTCCAACTCCATGTTTCATGCCTCCATGATTTTCTCCAGATCTCTTAAACTCAACATATCTCCACATGAGTTCATTATTTATTTCCCCTGGTTTCTAATATTCCTTCTTTTATAATTTATCAAAGATACATAAAAATCCTGAATCAAGCAAATAAAAAAATAAATCTCAGAATCACCTTGGAAGCTTTTCTCTCCCTTATGCCCGCCCATTCAACTATAACCAAGGCTTGCTACCTACATCTAAAATTCCTCTGTATCAGTTCATATTCCCTATCTTCACCGTATTCCACTATTTCCCCTCCCAGCCACTATAGGAAAAAACTTCTGCATACTGTACTTCTCTAGTCTGACAACTAATGTCAAAATTCCCTCCAGAATAATTTTACTGAAACTCAAATTAGATACCAGTCTTACCACCTTCAATGGGCTAGCACTGTGTATGGATAAAGTTTAAACTCTTCAGTGACCCAGCAGGCTCTCGGTCTCACCTCGGCACCCTACCTTCCTGCCATCTTAATTTCTCGCATTCCTACCTCATCCATCCTAGGTATGATACCCTGTGTTTTCTCCACCTGGGATGCTGCCACACATCCAACATGCTCTCTCTACCTAGATTGTCTGATCCCCTTCTCTACTAGGTTTCATTGAAGATGCAAGTGTGAGGTTATGAAAAGCCTTGGTGCCCACTGGAGCCCCTTATCATCCAGACCTCTTCTCCTCTAATTCATCCTTCCCCCCAGAAGCCAGATGGAGCTCTCCATACCACAGGTCTGGTCTTTTCACTCTCTTCTTCAAATCATTCAAGTGGGTCCTTGTTTCCCATAGGAGAAAGACCCAAAGCTTCATCTGTCTTATGAAGCCCTATAGGAGATAAAATAGTCCCATTGGGAGATAAACACATAACTGAACAGTGATGGTATAATATGCTCTATGACAAAGGTGTGATCCATGAGCCAACTGCATTAGAATTACCTGGGATGCTTCAACAAAGATTTACAGAGAGTACCTTCCCCCAAATAATGAATTGAAGTTGTTGGAATACTCCTTGTCCCTCTTTATGCCTTCTTTCCCATCATTGCCTTCTGAGGTGCTCAGTCAGGGCTCCCTCCAACAGGGCACACGCCCCTGTGAATGCAGCCATGGGGTGATGACCATCATTGCCTAAACCTTCAAACTGATTTTCTCTAATGCCGCTCATGGGAAATGAAGTGGAATCTGCACAAGAAATTTCAAAGAATCTTTTTCTAAGAGAGGTTGATAGGTTTCAAGGAAGCAGCCACTTTTTTTTTCCAGAATAGCCTTGCAAAAATAAAAGCCCAAACTACTCAGTCTACCAAAAATAAAATCAGTAAGAAGCTTTTTTGCAAAACAAACCAACAAAGAAAGATTTGTGGTTCAGTCTACAGCCATGAGTATCTAGGAACCTAAGTAAAACTAGACCAAAAAAAAAGCTTAAGTCTCTGTAAATGTGCATGAGGAATACCATTTGTGATTAAATTATTATGAGAAACATACTCATAACTGCAGGAAATTCTTGCCACATCTTTCTAAAATTGTTGTTGGATGTTTTATATGCCAAAAATGACTTTGTGAAATAGTGTTCTCTTAGAAACCACCTAAATTGCCCACATAAAGAAGTCATTAAGCGGAGTAGGTATGATGGACAGTTACGTAGTCCTTAAGAATGCTGTTCTTAAAGAACTTTTCTTTTTTAAGGAAAATGCACAAAAATATTTTAGGAGGAAATATGGGTTTACTAAATGGTATATACCATTGTTCTAGTTTAATTTAAAAATTATGTTTATATACCAAAATGTTAATAGTAGGATTTCAAATAGGCTGGTATTTAAAGGAGATTCCTTTGAAATTTTCTACTGAACTTTTTTATTTTTTCAAATTCTCTGTAATGATCATGTATTATTTTTAATATGGTCCTTTAATTGATGGTCCAATCTGAGACACTTTTGAGAATGAATGAGTGATCTCTAGAAACAGTGTCACCAGGACCATGGACAAAACTGGACTGGTTTGGACAAATATAATATGGGTTATGGATTGAACTGTCCCCCAAAATTCATATATTGATGTCCTAATCTCTAGTACCTCAAAATATGAACATCACTGCAGATTAACTCATTTGGATGAGGCCATACAGGAACAAGGTGGGCCTCTAACCAGTATAACTGATTTCCTTATGAAAAGGAGAAATTTGGGCACATACACACAAGGAGAATTGTGTGTGAACTTGGAGGCAGAGATTGGGGTGATGCATCTACAAGCCAAAGAATGCCAGTGATTGCCAGGAAACCGCAAGAATTTAGTGGGAGACATCAAATGGAAACTCCCTCAGAGTCTCAGAAGGAACCAAGGTCACCATCACTTTGATGATCTAGGACTTCTGATCTGCAGAACTATGAGGCAGTAAATTTCTGTTTTAGCCACCTACTTGGTGGTCCTTTGTAATGAGAGCCCAAGAAAACTAATATGAATGTCATTGTAGTTACCTTACGCTTGAAAAACAAGAACAATTCCAGAGCAGGTAGAGAAAATACAGTTTCACTGGATAAAAGGAAGTTGTGCACGCAGCTAGTATTATGCAAAATTGTATTATCACTCAAAAAGACTTGCTTCTTGTCTGGGGCTGGCAGGTCCTCCCTAGGAACCCTCCCTAGGAAGGGGATATCAGGCTTGAACATGTGAATTGCTTCAGCCACTGAAATGCCAGTGGAAGTCACATGTGCCACTTAAACATAGGAGCCCCGATTCTGCCAACTTTGCCCCTTGCCTAGTGAGACCAGTGTGTCCTAGAGAGGAGAGTCTCCTTAGCCTGGACCCTAAAATGAAGAAGAGCTACAGCAAAGCTGAAACTGACCTGTATTATACCTTTCACATGAAATAGAAGTAGGTCTGAGCGAATGAGATTCACTAAGATGATGAGATCCTTTGTTACCCCAGCAAAATTTAGCCTAAGCTGACGGATATAACATTTGCTGAGCAACTATCAGGTTACATGCTGGGGATGAAGTAATAAATTATACACAGATCCTGGATCCAGGAGCTAACATTAAAATGTGTATCCTTTGCCTTTAAAATATGAAAAATTTTGGCCCCAGGTGTGTTCTACTTTTTTTTTTTATAACACCTGCAAGTAAATGTTAAGCCATGTTATTTCAATTGGTTTTTCTAGAGAAAAAAAATCTTTAAGTGCTCTCATATTCAAAGTGGTTCTTGGAATCTTGAACTACATGTACAGATACAAAGTTGCCAATTAAAATTTTATGGTTTAGGGAAAGAAACTCCTGTGAAAAATAAACCTAAGTTAATTATTCAGTTATTTAATTCTCATTTGGAAAATGAGATATTCAGACACTATTAAAAGTTATATTAAGGGGTAAAAACCACTTCTGTGGAAACAGTCAAATTTATTTCCTTTACTGTTAAAGAATGCTAATTTCAAGTAGGAAGCTTTGAAAGTAACCAAATAAGTCATCAAAGGCAAGTAATCCCTCCCTGAGGAATGTTTGAAGGCAACAGATTATGTAAGTGGGAGACAAATCTAGAGTGCTGGTCTGGGTGAAGGCTGCAGGGTCACGTTCTACAGGCAGCACTCTAAAGCAAAAATTGCATGGTGTCAAAATTATCCTTGAAAGTCCCCTACATGGTACTTAAATTGCCCAGACCTGAGCCTTTAGAAGTTCAAAAGCCAAGAATTAATGTCTTCTGTTTCTCTGGGCCAGTGAAAGCCAAAGTCTAAGTTGAAAGGGGCAAAAGACAATAGGGAAAACAAAGGGTCTTCTTTCTTGGTTCGTTTCTTGGTCTTCTGTTCTTTCTCTAAGGGACTCTCCCTCAAGCCTCTTTCTCCTGCTCATCTCCCTCAGTAGTTCCACACAGATCAAGTCAAAGGAGTTACATGGGCACATTAAGTAACCCATTTAGTACAGTTTAAAAAATGTAAAAGGGTGGGGACCCTGGGTGGCTCAGCCGGTAAAGCATCTGCCTTCTATTTAGGTCATGATCACAAGGTCCTGGGGTCAAGCCCCATTTTGGGCTCTGTCCTCAGTGAGGAGCCTGCTTTTACCTCTCCCTCCATCCCCCAGCTCGTGCTCTCCCTCACTCTCTATCTCAAATAAAGAAATAAAATCATAAATAAATAAATAAAGTAAAAGGAAATGCATTCAGGGGAGATCCATTATATATCTTATCCTAGGCTAGAGGCTGAGGAGGAAAAAGGGAAAAAAAAAAAAAAAGGAGAGCTGAGAGGAGCAGGAAGACTGAAATCAAACAGATAATATTAACACAGTGTGGTCCAGTCTAGGCGAGAATAAAATTGGACCAAAGTTAAATGAGCAGGAAGGGCTTTATTTCAGACCACTGCACTAGAGGAGAGAGATGGCGCTTAACCCCACTTAAACAAATGGCAGGGGGTTTTGAAACAGCAGGATGAGCTAGTGGAAAAGTACTGGAGGACATTAAAGGGCGGCACGGTTCGTGTGCTTGGGCCTGGGGGACAGGGCACCATCTCCTTCAGCAATCACGTGTCAGAGGAATGGTTGACAGGTCCTTGAGAAGGACATTCCAGGCTGGCAAAACTGGCAGAAACTGGGAGAAGTTTTACATTGTAAAGGGCAGAGAGAATTGCAATCGGCAAATTTTCTAAAGTAAATTCTTTAACGAAAGGGGATGAGAGGCCTGTAGTTAAGAAGAAACCTGTCCAAAGTTTTTGTGAGGCCGAAGGGGAATGTGAAAGCCATCCTCAGCAGAGGCAAGCACAAGATGCTATCAACCAAAGTTCTCAAACCTTGACTACACGCCAGGATCAGCTGAGCTTTAAAAAATCTCAGTGTCCAAGACATGTCCCTGATACACCCAAATACCAATGGCATGAGAACCTCTGGGGAGGACTTGAGCATCCAAATGACTCAAAGCTCCCCAGGGGAGTCAGTGTGCAGCCAGGGTCAAGATCAGTGGCTACAGGTATGACGAAGAGCTCTGATGTGAGTCTGAAGGCTGGCTGGGAATTATCCAGGGCAGAAAACCATTCCAGACAAAGAGAACTCCTATAGCAAAGGTTCTTCAGTAGGAAGGAGGTAGTTTTGTTTGTGCTTTGAACATAGTGTTGGAATAAATTGAACAATAGCTGAGCTCCTTGAGTTGAATCAATACGCAGTCATAATATATCGGCTCACTTCGACGAGTCAACACCTTTGCATCTGTCTTTGTTAAGGGTCACGGATTCTTTAAAAGCACGAGTATTAACGGATTCTATCAGATGATGGTCCATTCTGTAGTTCCAACACAATTGGTTATCCTAACCAATAATGAAAGCGTCTTCCTTTCAAGGGTCTAATGTTAGTATTGGGCCACATGCATGGAAATCTAAAATCCACACTGATCTAAAAAAGGGACACATCCGGTGAAGATACGAAGTATTTGCTTTAGGGAAATGGTTGCCTGTGTGTCCACGCTGAAGAAGGCTGTACTTCCAAGTTGAAGAAAATTGATTTTATTGTGGTTGTTGCACAAAGGTTGATGTTTTCGAAGACTTCAGATAAAGGCACCCCAGGCAGCTAACAAGCTCCTAATAGGACTAGATCGAGTTCTGACTCACCTGCTTCCTGGACTTGCTGTGGTGTCTCAGGGACAGGAAACTGGGATTTGACAGCATTCGTTTTTGTTACCTCCTTCTAGAAATCCTATGCTACTTTACTACTTTATTCCTTTTTCATTCATCACGGATGTTTTTATGACCATAATATATTTACACTAATTTAGAGCTTACCATCCAATAGATGGGCACAGCTCTCTGATCCAGAAGGCAGCAGAATCCCTCATTTGGACTCTGTAAACGAAAATAAGACCTGCTTTTTTCACCACAGTGCTCTTCAAAGGAGCAATTTTCTAAAATTCAAACAAGGATGTCTCAGTTAATAAGATGGTGTTTTCCTTGTCTTTTTCTTCTCATCTACCCAGATCAAGGGCATTGGATGCAAGCACTCCAGTGACGTCAGGCTGCGGGGGCTCCTTCACAATGCTCCCCTCCATCAGGTCTTATTAGTCCATCCGGATTCCAGAGATAGTCATGAAATTGACTTTTTAGATTAACTTGAGACTTTTTTTTATTGCTTTGTAATAGCTAATAGCCACACAGTCCATCTCATTAACAGTACTGTGATTCAGATCCACCACTGAGATGATTACAGATACCAGACCAGCGTTATCAGTTGGGTGGTCTCCTGTGATGATCACCAGTCATGTAATGAACCATCTGTGGGCTCGTCGGGTAGGGTGTGAGTGGCTCTGAGATATTAAGGATGCTACACTTTGGTCTCACTTCCCATTCTGGATGAGTCAGAGAGATTTTGCAAACATCTTCAGGCTAACCTGATTTACATTATAGTTCCATTTTAATTGCATTTTAAAGTCTAAATGCAGTAGATTGTGAAAACTATGTCAGATCATTTTTAAGGGAACTAGACTTTTCTTTTTATGGAAATGTAAAAGGACCCCTCAGGATAACACCACATCACCTAAGCAGTGAAAGAGAAATCTGGTCTCTATGCCCGTCAGATTCTTCCTAGAAAAGTTTCCCCAGAAGCCCCCACCCAGCACGTGCAGGGTACTCACTCCACCTGTCACACACCTTCGGCATTTTCATTTTTCCATTGAATTAAAGAGTTATAGAGTGGGTTTCTCTGTTCCAGACATGGAACTAGATGAGTTCTGGGAATATGATGGAGAAATAAGAGGTCCCTTCCTTATCCTGAGAGCTCCTGGTCTCGTGGGGAAATAAACAGGAAGAGGAAAAAGCAAGCCTCCGTCCATCTCATCCTACTTTGAATAAATATTTCTCATTCTTGTTAGTCTTTGCTTTCCGCTTCTTCCCCAGGATATTTGGATGCTTCCCCCACTACTTGTCAGAGTTTATTTTCATCCTGCTTTGCTGGATGTCCTTTTTACCAGATGCTGGACTTGCTTGGGGTTTCTTCTCTGCTGCCTTCTTTCTCTACTTTGCTCACTCCACTGAGATCACACCATTTATTCACAGGGTTTTCATGACTACACACACAACAATAATTCACAAGTCTGAAGCATCCCTCTCCTCTCATTTGAGCTCCTGGATTGTTTAACTCTCAATCCTCAGATAGCCAGAGACCCTGAGCTTAACTTGTTTCAGTTTGATCCTTCCTCTTCCCTTCCATGTCTTATAGTTTATCTATTTTCTCTGCCTTGGTAAAATCTCCCATTTGCCCAAAGTAGAGGACTGAAAATAATCTGGCTTTTAAAAATACTCTAGAAAAAATAGACCATTCATCAGTTTGCTGATTCTATATCTCTAAACAACACTGTGAATTTCTCTGACTCTAGTTGAGTTAAATTTATTCCTAGCTTTTTAAAATAAAGCCATTGAAAGACTTAGGAGACTATTACAAAGGCTTCTTTCTGGAGAAGATGCTGAATCAACAGCTTTATTTTAGTCAAATCACATTTACATATTTCAAAAATACCTTCTGGACAATTAATGAGTGTCATGGGGTCAGGACTGTGGGGTTTGTGATTTCGTAATGATGAGCTAAGGTCTGTGGGAGAAAGATAATCAAGGTTGATTGGAGAATCAAACTGGTTAAAAGTAGGCACTGATGTCTAAATCTGAATCTCTCCCATGAATTTTGAGCACATGTTAAAATAAGACATATAAAAAAGAACCTTTGGAAAAATAAGAAACTAGGACTTTTCAAATGTTGGGACATGGTGGTCACTAAAAGGGATATAACTTAACTTCTCACTTGAATATACATGACATTGATTTAGCCAACTCAGTAACAACATCATCCTTCAGGCATGTGAAATTGTATCAAGTTAAACTGGACAGGTTTTAAGGTTCCTGGATAAAACACGTTAGCCCATAATCTTAGATATGTCATGATTTAAATTATGAATTCAGTAAGGAGGTTGTATTTTTAAAAATGTTTGATTAGTGAGATTTTCAAGCAGGTAGCAGTTAGGATTATGGTTGTCATAGGGACAGGCCCATGACAATGGAAGTGATGCATGGCAGCTTCGCTTTATCAGAATGGTGATTCTTCATTTTTGTGAATGTCAGCAAATGAATTTGACCCACCACATGTGGACTTAGATCAAAGGCTACATTTAGCATATGGTCAATGTGGCACTTCTCTGACCTTTCAAAAGGCCAGGTTCACAATGATAACCACCACAATAATCCTGTAAACCTATCCAGCTGCCTTCAATGATGTGACTTATGATTGGGAGGCTAAAGAGAGAAAGAGAGAGAGAAAGAGAGAAAGAGAGAGAAGGGGGTGATATTTTATAAATATCAATTTTCAAAAAATCTCTGATCCGTTGGCATTAACTGATGAGCTCAGAGATGCTTGGAAACCTCCCAGCCTGCACAACAACTGTAACCATGGCAACCAGCATTTTAAAGGATGTTGAAGATGTTTTTAAACATGAGGTGAGAAAAACAGTTTCTACACAAATGTTTTCCTGGGACTTCATGTCTAATTCCCCCACTACACTTGTTTTTGGGACTTAATGCAGTGCTCGAAGATTTCCTGTTGGAGGAAAACTTGGACCACCCGGGGCAGACACAAATCTTGGGACTACTGCATTGGATCACCCGGGGCAGTCACACAAATCTTGAAACCACTGCATTCCTACACAAGTGGGACTCACCTGTGCACCAAGATTCAGTGTGGGCATGCCTAGTCTTCCTATGCATTATGCATGAAGAAGATTGGCAACTCTTTCTAAAAGCTTTTTAAATTTTGATGCTATTTATTTTGTGTGATTTTTAAAAGGTAGATTGGACTACCATGTATTTTAGAACACAGTAATTAGGAAAGACCTCAGATTCCCAGTCATACCTCCATAAAATGCTGGATTTGAGTAGAAGATCGAGAACGACTTGTGCAGTGTTCAGGATGTGAACATTGGATTTCAGTACTGAATAAGTCATCGAGTGAATAATAATGTTCTCTCAAAAGTGAAATTTTATTATAGTTTTAAACAATTATGATTCTATTTGAACAGGATGTAGAGTGGGAACATTTTAAGGAGGCATATTATAATCAAAGATTCCTATTAACTATTCGGAGCTAGAATCAGATTTAGTTCAAACAAACAGATACTGAATAGATATTATGAGTTTTTTTTATCCTGTCTGCTGCTTATTCGCACCTCCTGTCTTGGCAAACCACCAACTTTTCTCTCCCTACGTTGACTCTGCATGGGTTTGCATATTTATAAAGTTAAAAGGGTTGCCCACTGTGGTTCTGTTTCTTATCCACACTTTTTATTTTTTACCCATCCATCTCTGTCACTCTCACAATATAGCTCTCCCCAACTAATTACATTAATCAACAACAAATACCAACTCTAAAAATCTTACCAACATGGGAGTTTCACAAGCCTGAAACACTATGTCATATAATTCATCACGGTTGTTTGAGGACATCAAAACTCAGAGTCAGGTAGCAAGTGAACCAGAGAATAAATTGATCACTATTTATATGACTTTCTTCTGTACTTAGGAATTCATGTTTTTTTGATTTCTCTAGCCTTGTGTAAGAAACATCTAGGAGCCCCAAGCCACATACACTAGAGTATTTAACATGGTCCGCGATTTCAGGAATCTGAGTCAGAGTTTTCAAGTTGAAACTACAGCCCACCGTGCACTGTTGTGTGACTTTGGGTTCATTATTTAGGCTCTCTCTGAAAAATGCGTTGAATGAGATAATTCTGGGTAAGTCTAGCACCAACCAGAAACAAAGGAGTATTGTGATGAGGAGAGTCACAGACAGGTCCCAGCCCCTGGAACCTCACTGAGATGATTTCCCCTTCTCAGGTCTCCGATGGACCTATGGTGATTCCCAAAGGGCCAGGTAAACTGGCTGGTGGGATTCAAGGATCTGGGAAAGAACAGATTAGGAAAGGAACCTCAGAGGCTCTAGTCCTACAATTCTTGGAAATCATAACATGTGGGCTCAGTACTGTTGGCAGAACCCACTGCGGCTGTCATTGAGGGCCTCATTCCTGTTACACTGAGCTCAAGAAGCAGACATTTTTCTTTGCCTTTTAAGTTTGCAGGATGAACTAGGTCCCCCTTCTTGTAGCTACCAGAGTAGTATCTGGGCTCCCAGTCTAGCTGAAGTGGGCAGCCTGGCTTGCAGGTGGAGGTTCACCATGACCCTTGCTACCAGTAATAGAGACTACCG